>CM056376.1:104809447-105056601 GCA_029718625.1 Synaphobranchus kaupii
TCCCAAACAAACATACTTATGAATAATTATGTTATGTTTTAAAAAATAGTGTTCAAGCATCCAGAATTATAACCACGTTAATAACGTTTGTAAGAAACCAAACCGTTTGTAAATCCGTCAAGATTTCAGCGAGATAAGAGTATTAGCGTTTGTGCAGATCATTGTGATTGGTTGGAATACTGTTTATTTTGGTTTTGAGTGGTTGGTACTACCATTTGTTTTTGTGTACGATCTCGGAGCATAGGCTGCCTACAGAGACGCGGTGTTTTTTGACGGCCTGCTTATGGGGGCGGGCAGCTAGCGGATCGTGAGGAAAAATCAGATGAATGTAATCATTTATGTTTCCACCCAAAATCGCTGATACAACCTTTAACTAAAACAACTTGGTATTGGGGATGCATTTCTAGTTAAAACAGTACTTATTCCAGTGACACAAGTCACCTTCAAGGCTTTGAACTTTATATTTAAAACACTTGAAAATTATATAGGAAAAAAATGTATCATTTGTTTAATGCCATGTAACCCAGCTCTTGAACAGATTAGCTGTTTTGGTGATTGCAACTTTATTTCCATTAAATGCAATACATTTTTTCAGGCTTGGCAAATCACAAAACATGCTGAGGAAAGTGTATGAACATAATGTAGTAATTGGTTAATATTTCAGAAGTTTAAATATGCATATCCTTTCTCAGAGCCTCTGAGATCTGCCGGGAGAGAGTCTTTTGGACAGGAAGACTTCACTGGTCTTCATCTCTCTGTGGCTCATCACTGTGATCACACTCATTGTTGGAGTGGTCCTCTACTGTAAGTCTATGAGACATTCACAACAGAACAAAACAGCACTGGACTAGCAAGGAACAACCAGGTCCCTGTAGATCTGTATATTGGCAAAATATGGCTGCATGTATGCAAGTATGGATGCGATCATGAAACTCATCACTCTCGGTCTCTCTCTAGATGGCCAGAGATCAGCAATGCACAGTGAGCTGGAAGCTCTGAAGAATATCTCGAACACACAAATGGGAGGTGAGTTATAACTTAATGTTCTTGATGAAGTATCTTTAACAGAAACTTACATTTTCAATCACACAAATCACTCATTAAAAATATTGATAAATATTAGCAATAATCCTTGCAAAAAAAGGGTTTTGCCACTGAGCAAAAGTATTTCCAATATTCAACCAGCTGTGTAGTAACTTCACATCCTAAAGGAGGACACTATTCACAGTATTCCATCACTATTCAACGATGCTTAATCTCTCTCAGGTTTATGAAAAAAGCTAAATCAGGCAGTAACACACATAATTTACAACCTGCTATGATCAGTATAGGCATGTACAGTTCACTACAAGTAACTATTTTCACCTTTCCAGGGAGTATTGACAGTTGATTCAGAATTCCAAATTGGAATGTAGCAGCAGCAGTAACAGTAAAGTCCCTGAATCAGCCTGACCCTGGATTTGTAAGATATATGCAAGGTTTTCAACGACTGTAACTAATAGCTGACATAACATTTAATTGGGTGACTCTACTAAATAGTGACACAATCAGTGTGAGTCAGAATATCCACCACTATCCAGACAAGGATGCTCACTCTCACCATCGCTATTTGCCATTTTTATTGAACCACTCGCAGCAGCAATACGACAAAACAATAAAATCAAAGGAATTCAGGACGCCAATTCAGAACACAAAATCAGTCTTTATGCAGGACGATTTATTATTGTACTTACAGAACTCTTCTGTGTCACTACGGGAAATTAATATCATTAACAACTTCTCCACAATCTCACACTACACAATAAACTGGAATAAATCAACCATACTGCCATTGTCTGAAGACGCCTGGGATTCTGCAACCCAAGATTTTCCCCTCCCACATTCACATTGGCAATATAAAATATTTAGGCATTAATATCTCTTCCAGGCTGTCAGAGCTCTTCAACCTCAATTACACCCCTTTGCTAAAAAAAGTAGAAGATGACCTCAAACGCTGGACCAAGCTCCCACTCACACTCCTTGGACGAATCGCTACAGTTAAAATGAAAACCCTACCTCAGATTAATTATTTGTTTTCAATGCTCCCAACCACCCCCACCGACAAATGGTTCAAAACACTTGATTCACTAACAACTCAATTTTATTGGAAAAACAAAAAACCAAGAGTTTCACTTACAACATTACAAAATGGAAAATTACAAGGCGGCCTAGAAGTACCAAACTTTCTCCACTACTTTTTGTCAAATCAACTCCAATATTTATTCAAATGGACCCAAAAGCACAACTTCAATAACCCATGGCTAGAATTGGAACAAAATCAATGTAAAACCACCTTAATAGCAGACCTTCCATTCCTACCACAATCAATCAAGAAACTGAATTACTGTAAGAATATCACAATATCTTCAACTCTGACAGCCTGGTGGAAAATCACTAAATCATCGCTAGCACCATGTAGATACACCCCAATTTGGCACAACCCAGACTTTCAACTGCACCACACCCCTGTTTACTTTCCAGCATGGCAACAAAAGGGAATCACTCATCTCCATCCCTATTCCAAAATAACCAATTTATATCATTCAATACACTAATCCAGAAGTATGGGGTTGGGAGAGATCAGTTCCTCCACTACCAACAATTAAAATCCATAATTAAATCTAAAATTAACATAACCAACAACACACTACAACCTTCTAAGCTAAGCGACGAGATCATGAAAATCACAAATTCAAAAAAGATTATCTCAAAATTTTATAAACGTATATCCATATCAGATGCCTCCATAACACTCCCCAACTACAAAATGGGAAAATGACTTGGCTCTCTCTCTCAACCGTGATTTCTGGATACAAATCTGTAAAAACATCTTCTCGATGACCACAACACAAATTTACAACTTATACAATATATAACTATCCACAGAACCCACATCACTCAAAGTAAAATGTTTAAAATGGGATTTGCTGACACAGACATCTGTTCACAATGCACTCTGAGCAGCACAGATGATTATTTTCATGCCACTTGGGCCTTGCCAACCAGTTCACTCCCTCTGGATAGCAGTAATTGAGAAACTCTCAACTATCTTGGATTGCAGAATCCCATTGTCCCCATCACTATGCCTGCTGGGAGATATTACACAAGTCACCCTCCCAACTAAATACAGAAACCCATTACTTATTTCTCTAACTATCGCTAAGAAAATTATCTTTCAAAACTGGAAATCTAAAACTCTTGTCACATCACACACTGGATCAACCTACTTACAGAACACATTTCTATAGAAAGAATAACAGCCTCCAGAAAAAACAATATATCATATCAGTCTTTAATGAAACCTGGAATACATTCTTAACTCATCTAAACTCATAACAGAACTCATCCAAAACTAAACCCACGCACATGACCGTATTCATTTTTATTTTTTCCCACATATCAATTTGCTCTACATGTCTGCACCCTCTGTTTGTTTACACTACATATCTGTAGCCACTGCTATATTTTCTATATGCTATTATATCTATTCATTTTTTCTGTTTTCTCCCTTTTTTTTTTCTTTTCTTTTATTTTCTCTTCCCTCTTCTTTATTTATTTTTTATTATTATTATTATTATTATTATTATTATTATTATTATTATTATTATTATTATTGTTATTATTTTCCTTTTCTTTGATTAACTTGCTTTATTTTCTTTCTTATTTTTATTATTATTTATTATTTTTATTTTTTTAAATTATTATTATTATTATTTTGTGTTGTTGTTATACCCTTCCCTCTCAGAGGCTTTAGCACAACATTGTTATGAAGTATAATTACAAATAAAGCTGTCCTCCCAAGAGGGGGGGGGGGGGGGGTGGTGGCGGGGAATAAAAAAATAATATAAAATAAAAAAATAAAAAGAAACCCATCACTCTCGGTCTCTCTCTAGATGGCGAGAGATCAGCAATGCACAGTGAGCTGGAAGCTCTGAAGACACAAATCAGAGCAAATATCTTGAACACACAAAGGGGAGGTGAGTTATAACTTAATGTTCTTGATGAAGTATCTTTAACAGAAAGTTACATTTTCAATCACACAAATCAAGCTATTGCTCGTTAAAAATATTGATAAATATTAGCAATAATCCTTGCAAAAAAAGGGTTTTGCCACTGAGCAAAAGTATTTCCAATATTCAACCAGCTGTGTAGTAACTTCACATCCTAAAGGAGGACACTATTCACAGTATTCCATTCACTATTCAACGATGCTTAATCTCTCTCAGGTTTATGAAAAAAGCTAAATCAGGCAGTAAACAACACATAATTTACAACTGCTATGATCAGTATAGGCATGTACAGTTCACTACAAGTA
Source organism: Synaphobranchus kaupii (assembly GCA_029718625.1). Classification (NCBI taxonomy): domain Eukaryota; kingdom Metazoa; phylum Chordata; class Actinopteri; order Anguilliformes; family Synaphobranchidae; genus Synaphobranchus; species Synaphobranchus kaupii. The sequence goes on from CM056376.1 coordinate 104,813,802, forward strand.
ACTATTTTCACCTTTCCAGGGAGTATTGACAGTTGATTCAGAATTCCAAATTGGAATGTAGCAGCAGCAGTAACAGTAAAGTCCCTGAATCAGCCTGACCCTGGATTTGTAAGATATATGCAAGGTTTTCAACGACTGTAACTAATAGCTGACATAACATTTAATTGGGTGACCTCTACTAAATAGTGACACAATCAGTGTGAGTCAGAATATCCACCACTATCCAGACAAGGATGCCCACTCTCACCATCGCTATTTGCCATTTTTATTGAACCACTCGCAGCAGCAATACGACAAAACAATAAAATCAAAGGAATTCAGGACGCCAATTCAGAACACAAAATCAGTCTTTATGCAGACGATTTATTATTGTACTTACAGAACTCTTCTGTGTCACTACGGGAAATTAATATCATTAACAACTTCTCCACAATCTCACACTACACAATAAACTGGAATAAATCAACCATACTGCCATTGTCTGAAGACGCCTGGGATTCTGCAACCCAAGATTTTCCCCTCCCACTTCACATTGGCAATATAAAATATTTAGGCATTAATATCTCTTCCAGGCTGTCAGAGCTCTTCAACCTCAATTACACCCTTTGCTAAAAAAAGTAGAAGATGACCTCAAACGCTGGACCAAGCTCCCACTCACACTCCTTGGACGAATCGCTACAGTTAAAATGAAAACCCTACCTCAGATTAAATTATTTGTTTTCAATGCTCCCAACCACCCCCACCGACAAATGGTTCAAAACACTTGATTCACTAACAACTCAATTTTATTGGAAAAACAAAAAACCAAGAGTTTCACTTACAACATTACAAAATGGAAAATTACAAGGCGGGCCTAGAAGTACCAAACTTTCTCCACTACTTTTGTCAAATCAACTCCAATATTTATTCAAATGGACCCAAAAGCACAACTTCAATAAACCCATGGCTAGAATTGGAACAAAATCATATGTAAAACCACCTTAATAGCAGACCTTCCATTCCTACCACAATCAATCAAGAAACTGAATTACTGTAAGAATATCACAAATATCTTCAACTCTGACAGCCTGGTGGAAAACAACAAAATCACTAAATCATCGCTAGCACCATGTAGATACACCCCCAATTTGGCACAACCCAGACTTTCAACTGCACCACACCCCTGTTTACTTTCCAGCATGGCAACAAAAGGGAATCACTCATCTCCATCACCTATTCCCAAAATAACCAATTTATATCATTCAATACACTAATCCAGAAGTATGGGGTTGGGAGAGATCAGTTCCTCCACTACCAACAATTAAAATCCATAATTAAATCTAAAATTAACATAACCAACAACACACTACAACCTTCTAAGCTAAGCGACGAGATCATGAAAATCACAAATTCAAAAAAGATTATCTCAAAATTTTATAAACTTATATCCATATCAGATGCCTCCATAACACTCCCAACTACAAAATGGGAAAATGACTTGGCTCTCTCTCTTAACCGTGATTTCTGGATACAAATCTGTAAAAACATCTTCTCGATGACCACTAACACAAATTTACAACTTATACAATATATAACTATCCACAGAACCCACATCACTCAAAGTAAAATGTTTAAAATGGGATTTGCTGACACAGACATCTGTTCACAATGCACTCTGAGCAGCACAGATGATTATTTTCATGCCACTTGGGCCTGCCAACCAGTTCACTCCCCTCTGGATAGCAGTAATTGAGAAACTCTCAACTATCTTGGATTGCAGAATCCCATTGTCCCCATCACTATGCCTGCTGGGAGATATTACACAAGTCCACCCTCCCAACTAAATACAGAAACCCATTACTTATTTCTCTAACTATCGCTAAGAAAATTATCTTTCAAAACTGGAAATCTAAAAACTCTTGTCACATCACTCACTGGATCAACCTACTTACAGAACACATTTCTATAGAAAGAATAACAGCCTCCAGAAAAAACAATATATCAGTCTTTAATGAAACCTGGAATACATTCTTAACTCATCTAAACTCATAACAGAACTCATCCAAAACTAAACCCACGCACATGACCGTATTTATTTTTATTTTTTCCCACATATCAATTTGCTCTACATGTCTGCACCCTCTGTTTGTTTACACTACATATCTGTAGCCACTGCTATATTTTCTATATGCTATTATATCTATTCATTTTTTCTGTTTTCTCCCTTTTTTTTTTCTTCTTTTTTTTTCTCTTCCCTCTTCTTATTTATTTATTATTATTATTATTATTATTATTATTATTATTATTATTATTATTATTATTATTGTTATTATTTTCCTTTTCTTTGATTAACTTGCTTTATTTTCTTTCTTATTTATATTATTATATTATTATTTGATTTTTTTATTATTATTATTATTATTTTGTGTTGTTGTTATACCCTTCCCTCTCAGAGGCTTTAGCACACATTGTTATGAAGTATAATTACAAATAAAGCTGTCCTCCCAAGAGGGGGGGGGGGGTGGTGGCGGGAATAAAAAAATAATATAAAATAAAAAAATAAAAAGAAACCCATCACTCTCTGTCTCTCTCTAGATGGCGAGAGATCAGCAATGCACAGTGAGCTGGAAGCTCTGAAGACACAATCAGAGCAAATATCTTGAACACACAAAGGGGAGGTGAGTTATAACTTAATGTTCTTGATGAAGTATCTTTAACAGAAAGTTACATTTTCAATCACACAAATCAAGCTATTGCTCGTTAAAAATATTGATAAATATTAGCAATAATCCTTGCAAAAAAGGGTTTTGCCACCGAGCAAAAGTATTTCCAATATTCAACCAGCTGTGTAGTAACTTCACATCCTAAAGGAGGACACTATTCACAGTATTCCATCACTATTCAACGATGCTTAATCTCTCTCAGGTTTATGAAAAAAGCTAAATCAGGCAGTAACACATAATTTACAACCTGCTATGATCAGTATAGGCATGTACAGTTCACTATAAGTAACTATTTTCACCTTTCCAGGGAGTATTGACAGTTGATTCAGAATTCCAAATTGGAATGTAGCAGCAGCAGTAACAGTAAAGTCCCTGAATCAGCCTGACCCTGGATTTGTAAGATATATGCAAGGTTTTCAAAGATTGTAACTAATAGCTGACAACATTTAATTGGGTGAATTGGGTGAATTTAGTGTGTGTACTGTGTCATTGAGTACGGTAGTGTGGTATACGTAGTTCAGCAATAATGTCATAGTGCTTAGTGAAACCTGGCTTAATGCACCAGGCTAGACATTGTTGAACCTCCGTTGTTCATACAGGAACACCTAAGGTGGCATTCGCAGCTTCTCTACGTGACTATATTTGGGTTACATTGGGGCCATATTCTGAACGTGTCATCCTGGTCTACACACATGTCATCACAAATGTTGGAGGGTGCTTACAACCCATCTACAGGTACCATGCAAATTGCTTGTTTGCATTTTAACATTTAACATAAACATCATTATGCCATTATCCAGGTATCGGGATGGCAGGTATGCCATCCGCCAAGTTACAGCTTGGTGGGGGCATGCCCCATGCCTATACAGCACCGAGAGTTTGGCACTTTTCAGGGTTTCCTACAGAAGTAACCACAATGACCATAGACTCTCAGCCCTTAAAAACATTAACTTCTGTATGTTCTGACCTCATGTAACCACACAGCATTCAGATACAACTGATACAACACATCCACACAATAAAGCCCCAAACTTGGGTTATTTTGCCGTTTTTCTCCTTCTTCCTATTTTTCCTGCCAAACTGCCTGCCTCCGTCGCGATGCTATCCAATGGGGAGAATTATTATTTGAGGGTATGGTCCGTATACCTGCTCATAAAACTTATCGTCCAATAAAAATGCTTCATACTAATGTTTTTTAATGTTAATATAGCTAATGGCTTCATTCTTTCCAAGAAGCTACTGTGGCTTAGTGGTTAAAACTGCAGTCTTTCACACAGTGGATTGTGGGTTTGAGCCCAGCAGGGCACATGTGTATTTTTCCACAAATACAATGTGCAACTGCTAAGTACTTTTTATTTCTTAGGCTGTTATTATTTTCACATTGACACATTAACGTATTTTTATTGCAAAGGCAAAAGAGGTTTACAATATTAACTGTTCAATGTTTCACTTGTATTTCACTTGTACTTTATCACACCCTCCCCAAACCGGACGCTCGCTTTTGTCTGCTTTGGTAGGGTTGTTACGCTCTGCTCTTGCAGTCATGACTGACTGACTGTGGAAACCCCCTTGCCTCGGCCAACATTTCTTTATTCATTCATTCCTTCACTTCAGCTCTGTTCACTTTATCCTTTTCACACATAACACAAGGTCACCATAAAATTAACTACTAGGAAAATTAAGAATTTACGATAATAGCCTACATTAAAAATTGAAGATAGCCTCTTTTAAGCTGCAAGCTTTAAGCAGTGCTTGTGCAGTGTAGTATAATGGTTAAGGAACTGGACTTGTAACCGAAAGGTTGCAGGTTCGATTCCCAGGCAGGACACTGCCGTTGTACCCTTGAGCAAGGTACTTAACCTGAATTGCTTCAGTATATATCAAGCTGTATAAATGGATAAATGTAATAAGAAGTTGTGTAAGTCGCTCTGGATAAGAGCATCTGCTAAATGCCTATAATGTAATAATGTCATGTAAGCGATCGGATTTATAAACCACCAATTCCCCAAACATATATGATTTATGGTTAGTCACTTATAAATAAATAAATAGCCTCCAAATGTGGCTCTAGTCTACGCTACTCTGCTGATAATGTATCTTACTGCAAACACTTTTAATAATAATAATAAGAAGAAGAATAATCTCTGGTATGTACTTTCTTAGTAGTATCTACTGTTTTCTTTCTGGCTAAGATTCCTGGGAAATATGCGTTGTCCAATTAAGCTTATTCGCCAACGTTACTTCCTGCTTCTCGTCAGGAAGCAGAAACAAGCTAGGCTAATACGAAGCGAATCAACATGCATTATAGCCTACATTCATTGCACTACAGAAAACTAAACTAAACATAGCTGTCTGGTACCAAAACATTTCCCGCAGGTAACGTTCTACACTACGGGGAAAAAAAAAACTCTGCTGTGCAGAAACTCACTAGCTCGCTCGTTAGCTCGTAGCCCACACATGAAAGGTTGGAGTTATGCATCCGGCAAGCCAGTGTTGAATAGCCTAACTGCTGTGCTTATGAACTCACAAGCTCGCTCGCTAGCTCGTAGCCCACACATGGAAGGTTGGAGTTACGCATCCGGCATCCAGTGTTGAATAGCCTAACGTTAAATGTATTTCATAGAATACTAATAGCCCTATTTTAAAACTGTATTTCCATATTTTACTGATGCAAACTATTTAGGCTGTACTAGCTATTTAGGCTGTATGTCCTTCAGCTAGAATGTGTTTGCGTTGTCGGGTAAGTGAGGACTAGGTAAAATGTGTATTATCTGAATCCAGTGGTTCCAACAGTCAATGCCCTTGTTAAAAACGTTCAGCACTCTGAATACTGAACACAAGTGATATTACGTGCTAGAACCCCTCACTTAACCTACATTCAAAATAAGTTTTTACGTTATTTAATTTGATAATTATTATTAAAAACAGTAACCTGGTGGATAAACTAACAAGCCAAAACAAAGTCTAAATCAGGTCTTGAGATTAAATAATTTTATTAAATGAAAACCAATCAATTAGAATAATGACTTCAAATCATACATTCCCTAAGGAATGTAGGCTGACTACAAAAGGGAAGACATTAAACCAGACATTAATTTGAATATACCAGTAAAGAGAGAGATAAGCCAAAAATTGCCAATATTATTTACCCTCCAGCTGAACAGGAACAAAAGGAAACGCGACGAGGAACCAAAAAGGATGACTTCTTCACCAAACACTCCAAAACTGACTGGCTTATCTTTGATGTTGGGTGGGGGGTAAGTGAGGGAGAGAGAGACAGAGGAGCGACAGAGATAGATAGGGGGTGGGGGGGGGGGGGGGGATGTGCATGTATGTCTCCATGTAGACTTGGTTCATTAATTTACATGCTTCTTCATGATCCATAGCTCAGGTGGTGCTGTTTATTGTATTTCATTACACATTAAATACTGCCTCATCTACAAACTCTTTTAATGTAATTGTGTGCTGTCTGTAATAGGATAACTGTTCTCATTCTTGTCAATATAGGGCGTTATGGTTAAGCGAATGTCTGCATACATTTCTTTGGAATGCATGTCTCTCTCCGTGTTTATCTTCATGCATTATTCATCATTAGTTAGCTATCAAAAATAAGTGATATCAGATAAAAAACGTCTACAACGTAAAAAAAAGCCAAGTTACTCACACATAGCCTACATAGCGCTGTCCATAAGTTCTTAATTCCAACTTGCAAAAACTAGGCCTGCCTTTAAAAGTCTTGATATCAAAATGTGGGCCAAGTTACAACTAACAATATTGCCTATCGTAGCTCACACTAAATAAACTAGCTCTATTCCAAAGCAATTTATTTGGATTTCTATCAAAACCTGTGTGGTTCTACAGAGCATAGATATCCTTGTGTTCACAAAATTATGTTTGCAAATATCATAAATACTATTATTTTAAGAAAATTGGTACTATTACTTATTTGCCACCATCTGACCCATAAACATGTCTGGATACATTTGTAAAAATGCTTTATGTACGCTATTTTCTAGGTAAAAATACTACTAATTTTTATCTGCATTTAGTTATTCATCACCCCTTTCTCTATTGTACATGATGTTTCTTCATATAAATGTCTGTTTTGTGAATTGTAAAGAATGCTGTAGCAGCATTTTAAAACCTGTACATTTTCTAAAGTAAACTTACCAACAAAGTACAACCATATCCTTTCTGGAGTGTAATTATTCATCAACTGTTAAAAACATTCATTGAAATCATATGTTGTTCCATGAGGCACAATCTCTTCACATGCAAAGATGTGAAGTTCCGAACAGAATCGCCCAAATCTCCATACACGGAGAAAAGCACAAAAAAAGACGAAAGGACAGCTGCGCCGGAATTATCAGCTAACAGACTAGCGCAAGCTCAAACACTAATACAAGCCCCTGCCTCTCAGTATGAACAAATGAAACGTACTAAAGCTACTAACTGGCTCCCTGTAACATGGAAATGAGTAGAAGCTAAAACGCCAGGTCTCTCAGTAAGAAAACCAATCACAGGCGAAAATGGAACAAAGAACTGCTACTCTATACTTCTACGAGCTAAGTAACTAAGTAGAAGCGAAACGCCCAATCTCCCTAAGGGAAGACATGTACCGAAGGGCGAACAGAACTACAGTTCCAAACAGAATCGCCCAAATCTCCATACACGGAGAAAAGCACACAAAGACGAAATAGAGCAGAGATCCGCGGTCCCATACTTCTACGAGATAAGTAACTAAAGAGCCAGCAAGAAATAAGCCCTGCCTCAGCAATGAGACGCAAAAATAGGCGAGTTGCCAAAATGGTACGAATCACTCACAGCCAACAATACACCACAGTACAAAACAATAAACAAACACCAAACAATCAATCTCGAAGCCCCGCACGAAGGAAACGGGAGGTTTAAATATCTCTCAAGGTGACCACGCACAGGGGTGGACGCTAACAGAAGCTCCGCAATCCAAACAGGGCGGAGCAAGCATCCACCAAAAGGAAAGTGCCCCCGCGTGGCCACCAAGGAAAACGACCCCATAAGAAAAAGGGTTAAAAACCATGACAATATATATACACAACGATCAGCCACAACATTAAAATCACTGACAGGTGAAGTGAATAACATCGATTATCTTCTTGTTATTTTGATTCTGTACTCTAGCACTTTGAGTTTGAAAGGATTCAATTACAATGACAAAAAAGTTGAAGTGCAGACTGTCAGCTTTAATTTGAAGGTATTTTCATCCATATCCGATGAACCGTTTAGAAATTATAAAACCTTTTGTACATAGTCCCCCCCATTTCTGGGCATCAAAAAATATTGGACAGAATCAGAGTATTTCCACTATAAATTATTTTCATTTTGCAGTTTGATGTGGCACATACAGTTTCATTGACCACATTCTCTTGAGATGGTTAGATGAAGAAACACAGGGCCAAGTTGCATTAAATAATTTAGGAAAGTTTGGATAGCATTGCTTTGGAATAGATCTAGTTTATTTAGTGTGAGCTACGATAGGCAATATTGTTAGTTGTAACTTGGCCACATTTTGATATCAATACTTTTAAAGGCAGGCCTAGTTTTTGCAAGTTGGAATTAAGGACTTATAGACAGTGCTATGTAGGCTATGTGTGAGTAACTTGGCTTTTTTTTACATCGTAGACGTTTTTGATCTGATATCACTTCTTTTTTTATAGCTAACTAATGATGAATAATGCATGAAGATAAACATGGAGAGAGACCAAAAGAGCATTCCAAAGAAATGCATGTAGACAGTCGCGTAACCATAACGCCCTCTATTGACTAGAATGAGAACAGTTATCCTATTACACACAATTACATTAAAAGTTTGTAGATGAGCAGTATTTAATGTGTAATGAAATACAATGAACAGCACCACCTGCCCTATGGATCATGAAGAAGCATGTACATTAATGAACCAAGTCTATATGGAGACATGCATGCACAATGGGCTATACACAAACACATTCTAGCTAAAAGATATACAGCCTAAATAGCTAGTACAGACTAAATAGTTTGCATCAGTAAAATATGGAAATACAGTTTTAAAATAGGGCTATTAGTATTCTATAGAAAATGAAATACATTTAACGTTAGGCTATTCGACACTGGATTGCCGGATGCGTAACTGCAACCTTCCATGTGTGGGCTACGAGCTAGCGAGCGAGCGACTTCATAAGCACAGCAGAATTCCTTTGCAATTTTTTTTCCGGTAGTGTAAAACGTTACCTGCGGGAAATGTTTTGGTACCGGACAGCTATGTTTAGTTTAGTTTTCTGTAGTGCAATGAATGTAGGCTATAAGGCATGTTGATTCACTTCGTAGTAGCCTAGCTTGTATCTGATTCCTGACTAGAAGCAGACTGACATTTCTCTGGCAACAGTCACCTTGGCTAACAAGCTTAATTGGGCAACGCATATTTCCCAGGAATCTTAGCCAGAAAGAAAACAATAGGTACTACTAAGAAAGTACATACCAGAGATTAATTATTATTATTATTATAATTAAAAGTGTTTGCAGTAAGCTACATTATCTGCATAGTAGCGCAGACTAGAGCCACATTCGGAGGCTATTGTTTTTTTTAAAGTGACTAACCATGAATCAGATATGTTTGGGGAATTGGCGGTTTATAAATCCGATCTCTTAAAGGATTGCCACTGAAAGGAGGCTATCATAAATTCTTAATGTAGGCTATTATTTTAAATTCTTAATTTTCCTAGTAGTTAATTTTATGGTGACATTGTGTTATGTGTGAAAAGGATAAAGTGAATAGAGCTGAAGTGAAGAAATTAATGAATAAAGAAATGTTGGCCGAGGCAAGGATACGTTGAGGTTCGGTTTTCACAGTCAGTCAGTCATGAACGCAAGAGCAGAGCGTAACACCCTCCCCAAACCAGACAAGAGCGAGACAAAAAAAACTATAGTACAAGTGAAATATTGAACAGTTAATATTGGAAAGCTCTTTTGCCTTTGCAATAAAAATACATTAATGTGTTAATGTGAAAATAATAACAGTCTAATAAATGAAAAATACTTAACAGTTGCACATTGTTTTTGTGGAAAATAAGCATGTGCCCTGCTGGGCTCGAACCCACAATCCTCTGTGTGAGAGACAGCAACTCTGACCATTAGGCCACAATAGCTTCTTGGAAAGCATGAAGCCATTAGCTATATTAACATTAAAAAACATTAGTATGAAGCGTTTTTATTGGGCGATAAGCTTGATGAGCAGGTATACGGACCATACCCTCAAATAATAATTCTCTCCATTGGATAACATCGCGACGGAGGCAGGCAGTTTGGCAGGAAAAATAGGAAGAAGGAGAAAAACGGCAAAATAACCCAAGTTTGGGGCTTTATTGTGTGGATGTGTGAAGTTGTATCTGAATGCTGTGTGGTTACATGAGGTCAGAACATACAGAAGTTAATGTTTTTAAGGGCTGAGAGTCTATGGTCATTGTGGTTAATTCTGTAGGAAACCCTGAAAAGTGCCAAACTCTCGGTGCCGTAACTTGGCGGATGGCATACCTGCCATCCCAATATATATATATATATATATATATACATACACACACACACACACACACACACACACACACACATTTTTTGTTGTTTTGGCTTAGAAATGGAAAAGTGAGACTTACAGCATTATTTTGAGGGTATTTACATCCATATCAGGTGTACAAATTGTAGCCTTTTTATACATAGTCCCCCATTTTAGGGGACCAAATGTAATTGGACAAATTAACATAAACTTAAGTCATCATATTTAATATTTGGTTGCATATCCTTTGCATGCTATGACTTCCTTATGTCTGTGACCTGACAGCTTAAGAATTCTTACTATCGTATTTTCAGGTACTCTTACAAGTGATGCTATAACCTCTCTGCATATGAATGGATATGAATTATTAAGCTGTAAATTACACAGGAACAGTATGGAATAGTATTACTTGAAAGAGTACCTGAAAATAAAATATCAAGAGTATTTTGATGTTGTTGGGTCGCAGACATCAGGAAGTAATGGCATGCAAAGGATATGCAACCAAATATCAAATATGATGACTTTATTTAACTTTATGTTAATTTGTCCAATTACTTTTGGTCTCCTAAAATTGAGGGACTATGTATAAAAACGGCTACAATTGCTACACGGTTCATCGGATATGGATGTAAACACCCTCAATTTAAAGCTGAAAGCATGCACTTTAACCACCTGTCCACTGTAACATTTCAAATCCAATGTGCTGGAGTAGAGCCAAAACAACTAAAAACGTGGCACTATCCATGTTTGACTGCACTGTATATTGTCAATACATATACTGTATACACACACACTTCAGAACTTCTTTAATGCATTAAACTCAAAACACCAACTCAACAGCAACATTGTCTCTTTGCTTTTAATTGCAATGCTTATGTTTTAGCATGCTATTGTTTCAGTTAACAGTTAACATGCCTACATATCAAAGCTGTGCATTTGGCCAGACTTTATTATTTGAAACATTTTTTTACCATTGTACAGGCATCTTCACAGTACCAACCAAAGGTGTCTACTATTTCATTTTCACTGCCTTTGGATGGAGTGACAACTATCCTGCTGGAGCCGGTCTCTTTTTGAATCATGAATTTTTCATTGCTGCTTATGATAACAAACCTGGACCTGGACGGGGGGCAGCAAATGCGATCACACTGCAGCTGGAGATAGGAGACGTCATTTACCTAAAGATTTTGCGGGGCCGGCAACTAAATGATAATCCTGATTTGCACAATACCTTCAGTGGCCACCTGCTTTTCCCCATTTAATTCAAAGGAAATAACATGATTTAATAGCATAATGAGCTGTTCTTTGCTCAAAATAAATTTTGAAAATAATTTTTTATATTACATTTTATATTGCATTTATCTGATGCATTTCATCACTCGGCACTTGAAGCTCTGCAGTTGAAAGCATTTGATTAAACATTTAAATGTAAAGGCAAAATTAAAAGTAACGAAACAATACAAGATGCAAACTATACATGGCCACTGTCAGGCTGAAGCCTTAGTTCAAAAGACCAACAAAAACAACCATGCAAACAACGGGACTGGTGCAGAAAAAAAGGAGAAGGCCTAAACAACCCATAAAGAAAAGAGACAAAGCAGAAGTCACATAAACCACAAGGGAAGTCAAAAACCAAAAGGGAGTTCAAACATAAAGCACAAAGCAGCTGAGGGGAGAGAATAATTCAATCAGATGATGAATCAGCTAGAGATAAATGCAGGTGTGGTTGAAGCATACTATGGAAACCAGGTTGATACTATCTAAATGGATAAGTTGACACTGAGGTCATGAGAGAGTGTTGGAAATATTCCACTGGTCACCTGTGAACTGTATTACCTGTGACAACATGGACATGTATTGAATGTATTCAAAGTATATAAAGCACAATGTATGACATATATAATGTAGAGGCACTTTCATAGAGACTGAGTAAAAAGAGCACTTTCATACTGTAACAAGCACTTTCATAGACTGTGATAAAGTTGTATTTAGGCCAAAGTAATTGGCAGGACAAGCACAAATAGTTAGCCGGTCAGGATGACATATAAACACTTTTTATTTTTTGAGAAACAGGCAGCTGCGCCACAGTTGTTTAACAGTCCAAGAAAGTGGGGGCAAAGGTGAAATTGGGCATGATCCAAGAGGAGGAGATAGAGGTGGAAACCACCATAATTTCCCAAACTCAGCAAAATTGGACTTAGCCAATCAGGAGGATGCTGGAAGATGCAAGGCCGAGAAACCATTGTGGCGTAGAGAGATGACACACCTGCAGGGCGGATAATTGGGATGGGTTGCCGGGAATTGGGATGGACTTTGCGATAAGAAAACTGTATAAATAAAGCTGTAACTAAAAATGAATTGAACACCTCTGCAGAGCTGTTTCGACTTTATGAGCAACTGTGTAATAAAGTCTGTTATTCTGGAAGATTCTGCCTCATCCTCTTTATTGAAGAACTTAGAAGAAATTGGGACTGAAAACTGAGAACTTAGAATTCTTGTCGCTTGGAAACCACGACAAGAGATGTGTGAGTGGCTTGGAGGAAAATGTCCTGAAAAGATGACATGAAAGGCTTGAGAGTTCTCAGTGTAGAACACTGCAGTACCGAGGCGAGAGCAGCAGTGAGAGAGGGAGAAGTAGCAACAGCAGCGAATGAGAACGAGGGCAGGCACAAGTTAGAGAGACAGACTGGATCCCAACTCCAGCCTGTCATCTGAGTAACGACATTTTGCTTCAGTGAGACCACAAATAAGAAATAAAAGTTTTTTTATTTTTTTTTATTTCTGTCTTTATTTTGAAGTTATTGTATTCATAGTAAAATGCTTGGCTAAAGATTAGCTTACTGGGCCAGCGGTGCATATAACCTGTAGACGCTGTAAGACTAATTTTACCTACATAGCTGTAAATGCATGGCTATTTCCTCAAATAAAACTTTCCTCATATTTCTCATCAAGAACTTGAGAGGTTAAAAGCTGCATGATTTTAAGAATTTATAGAACTCACAGTAACTCATAAATGGCATTAGAACTACTGGCTTTCCATCTATGTTAGCATATCAACAGCTAGTGAAAGCAGTGTTGCCTTGAAAGGAAATGACAGCTCACGTGGACATCGGAGAATGAGTGCATTAAGGAGCCTCAATGCCGTTGCAGCTGATAAGCAGCTGAAAAGCAGAGACATAAATAAGTCTCTAACAGTGGAAATGAAGTAGGTACAGAATGAAACAGGAAATGTAATGCTAAAGAACACAAAAACCCATAACAGATTACTCATTTGCCTTCACACCAGCTGAGATTAGATTTACAGAGACAGAAAATATTCTATGTACATTAAGAAAATATCAATTACAAATAATAAATGTACAATTCATAAGAATGTAACGTTAGCCTAACTATTGCAACTAAATACCCAGAGATCCCGAGGATTGACTTGCAAGATGTAGAAACCAAGCCACCCACCCCAAAATCTCTCTCTTTTCCTGCCTTCCATCATCTTTGTTGTAAGACAAGTAGACAACACATGATTTGTAGCTTCTTTTACATCTGAGCTGACAATCCCCAGATCGGAGAAGTTCAACTGAACCCGCAGTTCTGACTGTGCTTCAACCTTATGAGATCACGTGTCTAGGGGCCCAGGCCAGTTCTTTAACCGCGAAAATGCAGTGGGTGCCATAATGCCTAACAGCGCGAGGTGATCGTTGTCCTGATCTGGTGAAAAGCGCTAACGGTTTATTTTACACCGACTGCCAGTTTTCTTTCTTAATCAGAAATTTGAGTATATTATTATACATTCTCAGGACAAGCGAAAGAAGCACAATCTGGGCTGTCCCCACGATCATGCCTCCGGAGAGGAGAGGCAGTTGTTGAGAGGAAAAGACCCACGCAGAGGCAGGTGTTCACTTGAAGTTATTACTAACGTTAGCCACTGATCTATAATTACAGTTCGGTGATTAGCTACCCAAAACTACCGGTTTCCAAACTGAATGACACGGTTTGTCTAGGATGATAACAGTTATGAGCTATCAGAGTTAAGCATCAAAGTGAGTCGTTTAACGTTATACAGAATGTGTTAACTTTAGCTAGCTACAACTTAGCTAACGTTACTTTAGCTGCAGACTAGTTATCATTTCAGGATCGTATGTTTCCGAGTTTTAACGTTAACGTTACCCAGGTCCTAGTCGTACCGACTCGTGCTACATAGCTAGCAATATTTCAGTTGATGACTGTGACACCCCCCACCAATGCTTTTGATAGAGGAACTTATTAATTTAACGGTAGTCATGGAAGTAGCTAGCTAGTTACCACTAACGATGAGCTAACGTTAAATCAAAGAGGTAACTTTAGCTAGTTATTTAACGTTAAGTGGGATTGTTGAGTGAGTAAACCTGACTTCTGTTTCAATGCAGTTTGTGCACAGACAGAACGGTAACGTTAGCAGCCAGAAAGTTGCAGATAGGCTACGTAATAGGCTAGCTATATGTTGACAATTTCCGGTTTGCAGCGGGAAATGTGACGGATTTTCCTTTTGTATCAAGGCTCTATTTTTTTACGGACTATGTTTTCCATTTTATTTGTTTCAGTAACGTTACAGACTGTCGGAAGGATGCTTGCTAGTTTTAGTAGTGTCCCAACGAATTGACATCAAACTTGATGTTCATCCAGTTTTACAGCATGGGTGATCATTTCATGTTTGCTAATAGTATAAGTTAGTTAACTGCTTATCAACACGGATTATTGTTCGGGAACGGAGTATTGATCGTCATTAACGATCATTTATATCTGGAGTTTGTATGCAGGAGAGAACTACAGCTAGTAAAATGAAACCACCTAACAGTAGTACTGTGTCACCAGGTTCTTTTCCCACAATTAACTTAAAACGACTTAAATGCAGGCCTAACTAAAAGATTTTCTTTGTGCAGTTTACTGACACAGATGAAGTCTAAGAGAACTGCATATATTGGGATCTACTCAGACACATGTTTTATCACTAGGACCTGTGCTGTACAGTACAGAAACAAAGGTAAGCATGCCAAAAGTCACTACAGTTATGAATGAATAAAGATGGTCAGACTACAGTTGTTAGAGAACAATTATGTGTGCTGTATTTATGTTTCACAGAGATGGAGAATAAAAGTGTTTGTGAGAACCAGCTGGCCAAATCATCTGATGCTGAAATAAGTACAAAAAAAGGTTTGCTTCCGAGGTCCAATTTGAAGGTAGAATTTTTGTATTAAAAGAAAAAAGGTTGTTGATTTGTTCAGTGTTCCAGTGCTTATTCACAGTATTTTTTGTTTTACCCCCTAAAGAATCATCCTTGGCTGTACAGGAAAATGTACTTTTATTTGTTTGGAGCTCTGTTGTAGTTATCTTTTAACCCCTCCTCCCCACCTGCTGTTCTCCTGGAATGGCCAATCATGATCATTCTGTGCAGAAAAGCATGTGCTTTCCTTCAAAGCATGTGATGTCAGCCGCTGCTTCTTATTGACCAGCTGGGGTTGCGGGGTTGCTGGTGTACAAAACACTGCCATCCCTGGTCGACGTTAGCACTAATTGTGCATTGCCCTGCGGGGGTGCTAGTGTCAGCCACAGTTAGCGCTGTGCAGATTCGATAACGAACCATGGGACCCATAGAACAGGATGAGCCACCCAGTAGTTAGCTCTGTGTTTCAATTCCCATTAATTCCCATCAGTTATTTAAAGCACTACGTTCTCAGTCTCCCTCTTGCACCAACTATGGTACTTAACCTGATCTAACTTTGCCCCAAAGTGGTAGTCGGATCTGACCAAATTACAGTAGTCATGTTTTTCTGAAATTATAAACTACAGCTTTACGAAAACCTACTGACGCAGGGTTGTTCAGAAGGGCCACGACTTGCAAAAACACCTACCGCTCTCAAGTTGCCGTACAGGGCAATAGAATAGCCCAAACCATGTTTACAACCTTCATCTTTCCATAGTTAGACAATAAAATGCACCCTTTATACATGTTAAGAAAATCATCTTCCGATATAGGTGTTGGTGGGGGAAGGACCCAAACGCAGGCAGGAGTTCGCAAAAACCGAAGTTTAATAAAGGGCAAGGCAGCAATACGTGGTAAACAGGCAGGATCAAAAACCAGGGAGACAGGGCAACGGTACAAAGCACAGTCCAAAGAGTGGTCAAGGAACAGGCAGGGGTCAAACCGGGAAGGCACAGCAAAGGTACAAAAGCAGGATCCAAAACCTGTGGTCGCGAGAACACAGGCAGGGGTCAAAACCGGGGAGGCGTAAGAGGAACAAAAAGAGAACAAAACAGACTAAATACAAAACAAAACAACAACAGGAAAAAACTAGGGAAACAAAAACTCGGAAATAGAAAGCAGGGCAGGAACTCGGGACACTCGCAAAAACACAGAAGAAAATTAATAATGAGGAACTCACAAAGAAACACTGAAATGACAAGGTATATATACACACAGAGGGAGTGTAGAAGCAGGGAGGGGAGATTGCTCACAGGTGAGAACAGTGAGGGTTAACAGGGACCAATAAAACAATGACAGGGGAAACGTAAGACACGGACTGGAATACACATAGACACAATGATAACAAACGGCCTGGAGTTAGCAGGTAAACAAGTGCACAGCTCAGAGGAGAGGGACACGAAAGTGGACACGTGCAGAGAATGCGAAATCACAGATGGATACAGGGATAGGATAACGAGGAGGGAAATGACAGCTGCAGATAGAAACTCAAGATGAATTAGTAATTAGTAATGTTAGTAGTGAACTCTAGAACCCTAATGTTAGTAGGTTAGTATTATATACATGTTAGTTTGTTAGCAGGTTAGTATTAAATCTAATCTAACAGTTAGTATGATTAGTACATTAATATTATATACAAATATAAATAAAGCCAGAAGGAAGAAAACGAGATATACGAAATACAGAAGAAACCTGAATGTTCCCAAAATCTCCCGAATAGTGCAATGACAAAGACAGGGGGTGGAATCTCAGAAACATGGAACGCGGACAGACAATCACGAGGGAAAGAAAACAGGAAAAATAATAACAAATAGCCAGATTACAGGATCCTAACAATAGGAACAATAATATATTTTTAAAACGTTGTACAAATAAGCATTCTGTTTTTCCGTTGCTTACTGTAATACGTACAATACCCGGTGTACTTTTGGTTTAGAAGAGACCTGATTTTTTTCTTCAAAATCTCTGGTATAAAAATCTTTTATGAAAAAAATATCCTACCTGGTATTAAGCTGCAACGGTTTTCAGGTTAACCCTGAAGAGTTTGTCTTATTACATTTTGCCAAAGTCCAGTAGTCGACATTTCCGCACAAGCAACTATCGCACATGCAGCTGTAATACGTTGTTGTTATGTAAAAACACACGTTGTACATATTTTTATGCGTTTAAAAACATTAGGCTACATTTTAGGTGTATTATGTATATACTGTATGTGATTGTGACAATTGTATTCTGTTGCAATTTTCTGAATGATACAGCCTCTTCTTCAATTCGAACTTTAAAGAGTAAGTTCACCCACTGTATCAGCCTGTCTCTGCCTACTACACAATTTAGAAAAATATTTTGTGGGGTGAGCGAGGGAGAGGGTTAAATTTATGTTGTTGGTTTATGTATTTACTGCTAGATGTAGTGAAATTGATGACCGCTTGTTGCCTAAACCTTTCCGCACATACTTATGTAAACTGTGCTGGATAAGAGAATCTGCAAAATGCCTAAATGCAATTTGATGTTATTTTATGGATCAGCACAATGTATGAACACATCATGTACTCTGAAAAAGGTATGCTCACATCCATGAATATGTCACGAACCTGAACACGGGCTGAACCCAAACGCAACGACAAGGAGGCAGAGGTACAAGAAAAGGTTATTTATTGAAGCTTGGGGCAGTACCAAACTGTACACAATAAAACACAGGAACAGGACTTCTCTGGAACTTCAGACTTACTCCAAACCGGAGCTGGACTTGACAGGAACAACTGGTTTGTTCCAAACCGGAACTGGACTTCACGGGTCACTCTGGAATCATTCCAAGCCGGAACTGGACTTGGCGGATCTGGACATACTAGACAGGACAGATAGAGGGAGCGCTAGGCATCCAATAAGCCACGCTTTGAACTTGTCTACTGAAGCGAGGGAGGACACAAATGACAAACAATCCGGTTATGGTTATGCATGAAAGTTTGGAGTAGGAATGACCGGGGTGTTACTGGTAACAGGCAACCGGGTTGTTGGAGCAGAGGGGCTGCAGCGGAAACGGCAGGGCAGGACAGTGCAGCGGACCCCGGGTCGGACCCAGATGTAGCAGCAGGGCAACCGTAACCGTAGCAACAGCAGTGGCAACGGCCGGACGCAGCAACAGCTGAAGTGTGGAAGAGCAGAAGCCCAGCTGAGGGCACAACGTCAGGTGGAGAGCGGGGGGGTACCACAAGACAGGCAGGGAGTCTCGAACAACTGCAGACTGGCAGACTTCAAACAGAGAAGTGGTTAGCGAGACAGATTAGTGCGCGGCAGGTAGAGCCGCACACACACTGGACAGACTGAGGATATTAACAGTTCAGCAGAGTGCCCAAAGCACCGAAACAGAACCAAACTGTTAAATAAAGGTAGATTATTGCGCAGCAGGTAGTGCCGCACACACATTGGACAGACTGAGGATATTAACAGTTCAGCAGAGTGCCCAAAGCACCGAGACAGAACCAAACTGTTAAATAAAGGTTACACAATTCAGCAGGGTGAACGAACACCAATACAGAACCAAACTGTGCGACTAGAACAAGACAAGGAATAGCGAGGACCAGAGGTTCTTTTTCTTCGGGTTTCTATGGCGGGTTGCTACCAACTGTCAGGTGCATACCGCCACCTACTGTTACGGAGTGTGGACAAGCGATAGCAGGGATTCAGACCCTCCCACCTACCCCAATCGAATAAATAAAATTAAGCACAGCTCTGCGAACCTCATATCCCACTGACCCACCCAGGAGCCCAGCCAATGTAAACTGCCCACCCTTATCCCCAATCAGTTTCCTAAGTTTCTCCCTTTCTCTAACATATGCCTGACATTCTAGCAGAATGTGCCTAACTGTTTCTTTATTATTGCATTGAGGACAGTTGCCGGTATTGTGCTTCCCTATCCTAAATAAACTGTCATTTAATGCAGAATGACCCAACCTAAGCCTAGTTAATATAGTTTCCTCCCTCCTACTCCCGCAAAGAGGCCTCCCAGAGACCCCTGGCCGGACGGCACACAGGTGACGCCCCCTACTTTCTTCATCCCACCTCTGTTGCCAAATCTTTCCAATCATATGTTTAGCCTTAGTCTTGACCTCCCCTTTACCATAAGGGACATCCACTGTAATGCTGCCCAGTCTAAGGGCCCTCTTAGCGAGGGCGTCAGCCCCCTCGTTACCCCTTGCACCCACATGCGCCGGCACCCAGCAAAAGTTTACCCCAATACCCCTCTTATACAGCTTATATATGCTAGCCATTACCTCCATTACCAGATCCTCCCTGCAGGATGTTGGAGCCGTTCTCCAGTGCCGATGCAGAGTCAGTGCATATTACTGCTCTATCTGGTGTAACCTCCTCGACCCACTGCAGTGCCAGGATTATTGCCACCATTTCGGCTGTAAAAACTGATAGGCCATCATCTAGCCTCTCTGACCTCCTGACTCCAAATAGGGGCACAATTACACCTATCCCCACACGACCCGTCTCCAGATCCTTAGCACCATCTGTAAAGACAGGAAGATATGTCTGAAATGTTCGATCAATATAACTATCAACCCTCCCGCCAACATCAGCCCATCCCTCCCTATCCTGCTCCAACAGCCACCAATCTATATCCGGCTTCAGGAACAACCAGGGCGGGACCGCAGACACTGGAACAGATGGTGCCATTGCGAAATCCATGATACCCAGTTCAGTAGCCCACTTATTAGCCGTCCACCCAAATCCCACACCCGGCCTAGCTGTATATTCCCAGCACTCACGCAGTACCGCAGATGTCAAAAAGGCACTGGAGTGGCCCCTCACTGTGGCCCAATATGCCATCATTAGTTTGATCCTCCTCAACTCTAATGGCCATTCCCCCATTTCCACCAACATTGCACACACTGGGGTCGTCTTAAATGCTCCACAGCATAATCGCAATGCCTTTGCCTGGACCACATCTAGACGCTTCAATGTTGACGCCGCAGCTGAACGGAACACCATACACCCATAGTCTAGGACTGATCTTATGACAGCATAATATATGGATACAAGGGATGATCTATCCGCCCCCCACTCACAACCTGCCACACACCTCATAAGGTTAAGGGCCTTCTTACATTTTGTCACCACATGCTCTATATGTATTTTCCAGGTCAAATTAGTATCAAACCACAGACCCAAATACTTAAAGGAACACACCCTCTCCACAGGCTGGCCATATAGGCTCAACACTTCCGTATCAGGAATCCGCCTCCTTGTGAAAAACATGCTCTTAGTTTTCTGTATCGAAAACCTAAACCCCCACTTCATGGACCACTCCTCTACCCTAAAAATGGCCTCCTGCACCCTTCTCCTAACGTGGCCTATGTTACGCCCCCATTTCCATAAAGCACCGTCATCAGCGTACAATGCTACCTCCACATCCCTATCAACCCTATAGCAAAAACATCATCAATCATGATGCTAAACAATAGTGGGCTAATTGCACTACCCTGTGGCGTACCAATATTCACTGCACAAGGTTCCGATAGAGCAGCCCCCACCCTAACTTGCATAGATCTGTTTAACAAGAAGGACAGAATCCAATAATAGACCCATCCAGCCACCCCCAACCCTTCCAATTTTAGCAAAAGGCCTTCTCTCCACAGAGTCATATGCCTTTTCTATATCAAAAAATACGGTCACCACCACATCCTTTATAGCCTGCGCCTTCTTAATATCCGTTTCCAACCTCACCAGGGCATCAAATGTGGAGCGACCTCTCCTGAAACCACTCTGCATCTGCGATAGCAGACCCCGCCCCCCCAAAAAATGAGTCAACCGCCCCACCACCATGCGTTCCATCAGTTTACAAAAATTTGATGTCAGTGCTATTGGGCGGTAGCTAGCAGCACTAGCAGGGTCCTTCCCCGGCTTCACAAATGGCAAAATCACTGCCTTCTTCCACATCCCCGGGAGGCTGCCCTCCACCCAAATTTTATTGAATACCATCAATACCTTCTCTGACGCATGCCTCAACATCTCATAGCTCACCAAATCCTGACCCGGGGATGAATTACTCGCCTTCTTCACAGCCAAAGTAAGCTCAAGCATAGTAAACTCCACATCCAATACACTATCAAATACCATCTTTGAAAATGGAAATGGAACTGAATTGAAATGGAACAGTGACCGAAGTTATGAGGGGACTATGTATAAGGGCTACAATTGAAACACGGTTGTGTCACTGTCCAAATACTTTTGGACTGCACTGTATATGCACAGTGTCAATTTTATTTCTTTTTATATTCATATATTTCTATTTTTCTTGTTTTGTTGTTGACATAAATACATGTTTTTGCTGTGAAGTCCTACACATCGTTTAATTGTTCAATATCAATTGCAAATAAGTCAATTTATTGTTACGATCTGTTCTTATTCTATAGTTTAGGACAATGCTATTTACTCAAACCAAAATAATTGCCTGCTACAGGCTGCCTCAGTTGGGTTTTGTAGAGAAATAGCCCATACGCTTATTTATTTATATTTACCAAATGAGGGGAATATGCCCTGTATATGCACTGTTTAAAAAGTTCAAATAATCATCAATGTTGTCATCAACGTCATTATAAACGGCAGGGAAGCGGACCAATAGGGAAGATGAGGGGGAGGGAGTTCTGCTCATTTGACTGAATTGAATTAGTCCAGGAGCTGAAATTTAGATTGAGTGCATATCACTGGCAGTTCTATGTATACTTTTAAAAGTGAGTTTAAAAGGAATCGTTCATAAAGATTTGTTTGTACAATTTGGAACAACACCAGTGTTTAGTGAGACTTGGTGTATTGAATTATCCAAGGCTTTTAAATCAAATAAAATTATTGTTAACAGCTGTTGCAAAGACATGTTGAAAGTTGATACCCGATGTGGTGTGAATAGGCAAACCTTTAGAAAATGGTCTTTACCCTCCTGTGTTCATACAGAGCCAACCAAGGTGGCATTCGCAGCCTCATTGAGGAAAGGGAAGAACATTACCTTGGGACCATATCCTCAATTTCACATCCTTGTCTATAAAAATGTCTTCACAAATATTGGCAGTGGTTACAACATCTCTACAGGTACTGTGTACTGTATATATTGCTTTTTGGTTATGTAGTATTTATCCTAATCCATATAAAGTTAAAATAGGAAAGAAAATGCTTCTGGAAGGCTCTCCAGAAATTCCAATCCATGTTTTCTTTTTGTAAATATTACTGCTTTGTGTGAGCTGAGAAGTTTAAACATATTGCTTGATGTTGATGATTAGTATATTGGTCTCATATGCAGTATATAATATGAATTTGAATGAATTTGCAAAATGATTTACTCTGAGGAAATCCGCTGATTAAATTCATAACGGAAACAGGGTCATGTTACTGTAAGATTTTGGCAGTTTGTCGTAAAGTGAAGTAGTTGGGACAGTTCTCCAATCTATATCTAATATCCTTTCTTTTGCTTGATTGGCTATCAAAAGATGCTACATTCCTCCAGCCATTAATTAAAGAGCTGTTTTTAAAGTATGGTAGTCAACTTCAGCTGTACCACAGCCAAACTGGTGCCGACTGTCCCGCATGTCAGCTTTGTCGTCCGTTTAGCCTGTCTGTATGTCTGTCTCACATCTTATGTATTATACATTTTTTTTGGTTCTCCTCACTGTGGTACAGGTATCTTTACTGTCCCCGTGAAGGGCGTTTACAGGTTCTTCTTCACTGGATTTGGATGGGGCGATGGCATTCCATGCGGTGTCCTCCTCCATTTGAACAATAATTATTTAATGGGCAGCTATGATAACAATCCTGGACCAGGACGGGGTTCCACCAACATGATTACCCTGGAGCTGGAGGTGGGAGCGATAATCTACATGGGACTCAGCAAGGGCAGGCTGCTCCATGTCAGTCCAGGGAATTACAATCTGTTCAGTGGCCGGCTGCTCTTCACCCTTTGAAATGAATCCAGGGATAAAATGTGTTCTACTGAGGGCCAGTTCTTTTTATTCAGTCCATTGTAGGTCATTGTATTTCTTGTAAGAAAAGTTTGATGAAACTAAATATAAATCAGTACATGTTATGTATAAGCTGTTAATATGTCAATTAAGGTATTTGGTTTATCTTTACTATTGTTAAAGCTCAAGTCTTGATCCACAGCTTCTATAAAAATAAATATGTACATAGTCGTATGAAAAAGTTTGGCCACCCCTGACAATTTTCATTTATAAATCATTGGGTGTTTGGATCCGCAACTTCATTTTGATCTATCAAATAAGTGATGGACACAGTAATATTTCAGTAGTGAAATGAGGTTTATTGGATTAACAGAAAATGTGCAATATGCATCAAAACAAAATTAGACAGGTGCATAAATTTGGGCACCCCAACAGAAAAATCACATCAATATTTAGTAGAGCCTCCTTTTGCAAAAATAACAGCCTCTAGACGCTTCCTATAGCCTCTAATGAGTGTCTGGATCCTGGATGAAGGTATTTTGGACCATTCCTCCTTACAAAACATCTCCAGTTCAGTTAGGTTTGATAGTTGCCGAGCATGGACAGCCCGCTTCAAATCATCCCACAGATTTTCAATGATATTCAAGTCTGGGGACTGGGATGGCCATTCCAGAACATTGTACTTGTTCCTCTGCATGAATGCCCGAGTAGATTTTGAGCAGTGTTTTGGGTCGTTGTCTTGTTGAAATATCCAGCCCCGGCGTAACTTCAGCTCTGACAGATTCTTGAATATTATTCTCAAGAATCCGCTGATATTGAGTGGAATCCATGCGACCCTCAACTTTAACAAGATTCCCAGTACCGGCACTGGCCACACAGCCCCACAGCATGATGGAACCTCCACCAAATTTTACTGTGGGTAGCAAGTGTTTTTCTTGGAATGCTGTGTTCTTTCGCCGCCATGCATAACGCCCCTTGTTCTGACCAAATAACTCAATCTTTGTTTCATCAGTCCACAGGACCTTATTCCAAAATGAAGCTGGCTTATCCAAATGTGCTTTTGCATACCTCAAGCGACTGTTTGTGGCGTGTGCGCAGAAAAGACTTCTTCCGCATGACTCTCCCGTACAGCTTTTCCTTGTGCAAAGTGCGCTGTATTGTTGTTATTGTTGCAAGATGACCTTGTAGGTGGTCTGTGGGTTGTATTTGACCATTCTCACCACCCTTCGCCTTTGCCTCTCCAATATTCTTCATGGCCTGCCACTTCTGGCCTTAACAAGAACTGTGCCTGTGGCCTTCCATTTCCTCACTATGTTCCTCACAGTAGAAACTGACAGCTGAAATCTCTGAGATAGCTTTTTGTAGCCTTCCCCTAAACCATAATGCTGAACAATCTTTGTTTTCAGGTCATTTGAGAGTTGTTTTGAGGCCCCCATGTTGCCACTCTTCAGAGGAGAGTCAAAGAGAAGAACAACTTGCAATTGGCCACCTTAAATACCTTTTCTCATGATTGGATGCACCTGTCTATGAAGTTCAAGGCTTAATGAGCTCATCAAACCAATTTTGTGTTCCAATTAATCAGTGTTAAGTAGTTACAGGTATTCAAATCAACAAAATGACAAGGGTGCCCAGATTTTTGCACAGCCTATTTTTCACGTTTGATTTAATTTCATACAACTTAATATTGCTACAGTAAAAATCTGTGTCTGGAAAACACCCCAGTACTCAGCTTTTATTAGAAAATGAATGGCATGCCACTGTGATCATTTTCTGTGAAGACAGAGTAAATTATTATGCAGCCTCAGAGGGGTGCCTAAACTTTTTCATACAACTGTACATAGCATTGTCATCTACAGCCATAACCTCGGCTTTCTGCACGTGACATTTATTATTTGACATAGGTTACACTAAAAGGTAAACAAGATTCCAGTCTACTTTCACCCGAGTAAATCGGCTTGAAATTGTACAGTGGACCTAGCACAGCATAGTTCTTTGCTTTTCTCATTTGGAACAGACTGGAGAGGGGGACAGGTATGATATTGCTGTCTTTGAGACTTTTTAGACTTCTGAGTTTTTGTTGGGGGCGTTCCGTCATGTAGAAGCCCTCTGTTGTTTTTCCCATTGTTACTTTGTGAACCTTTATAAGAGCCATATTAAATTAATTACCCCGATATCAGTGTCTTAGTGTGCATCTAGTTGCTTTGCATCATGTGATGTCTCTCAATCGCAAGTGAGCTATAGCATAAGAGCTGCCTTGTAATTAAGCACAGCCACGGTCTCCAGACAAGTCACTGATTTACGTAGGTGTGCAAGGCAAAATACTTTTTGACTTGTACACCTCAAAACACTGATTGGTTAAAATGACTGAGACCGCATTAAATGTGATCTGGAGCTCATGAATGCTGCCTCTTATCACAAGCTGAACGTTGGACAGGGTTGGTTGCATAATGTTTGATTTCTTAGTACATCTGTGCTTAGATAATGTAACGTTAGACAGAGGGGTACAATTATACAACCTGAAATTACATGACATCCACAATGCAACAGTAAATATAAATACAAGAACCAACTATGGATTTTCCATTCATCCTTCACAAGTTTGAAGTAATTGAGAAAATGATTTTCTATTCCACAAATACAGGATACATAATTGTTTTTTAAACAAACTTTATTCTCTTTACAATGTTAAGAAAAAAAAAAAGAAATAATTTATGTCTTAATATAGAAAAATACTTTTGTGTTAGCAAGTCAATTACACGTATATTTACAATTTATTATAGGAGTAGTGTAACAACACGGCTGTGATATAGCGTAAACAGAAATAACTATCATTATTGTTTTAAAAACGGCTTTTTTACTTCAACACATTGCATCTCTGAACAATTAATAGTGAAAATAGTCTTGGGTATCTTAGCGCAAAATCTTGTAACATTGCAGACTTACTAA
Organism: Synaphobranchus kaupii; assembly: GCA_029718625.1. NCBI lineage: Eukaryota > Metazoa > Chordata > Actinopteri > Anguilliformes > Synaphobranchidae > Synaphobranchus > Synaphobranchus kaupii. The sequence goes on from CM056376.1 coordinate 104,840,202, forward strand.
CAATCTCCTTTAAAATGGTGAGTGGAGTTATAGAAAGATGAGTTGTAATTTGGCCTCATTAAATAAAATGGATGTGATTGTGTAAATTTGCAAAGGTTTTTATTTTTTATTTTTTTAAACTGAAATCTTTCAATTATACAAAGATCAACTCCTTGTTTGGCCAGACCATTGCAGAGTGTTCAAATGAATCTCCCCTAAAACTCCAAGGATCATTCATCAGAAAGCCATTCTTTTTTATTAATTACAAAGTGTCCTTTGTGGACCTTGTATGATGATTAAGATGGATATCAATGATGATTAAATGGATTTAGAAAATGGTTTTAAGTGCAAAATGAATCTCATAAACCCAAGATCACAAGATAAGACTAGTTGAATGAGGAGTATTCTGCAGTTGGACCGTCGTTCCTGAAACTTGTTAATCAGAAGAAAAACAGATTTGGGATGAAAAACAGTTTAAACAGTAAGCTTCCCCTTTTGAAGTGCAGTGGTCACAGCTCCTCAGTACTTACTTTATCACCCCATCTTCCAGGTAGATGTCTGCAAAGAACGACTGGTCGTCATTGATGACCCTTCCTCCTTTGATCAGCAGTCGTTCACTCTTGAAACGAAAAGGGCACGCAAGATTTCAAGGATGTAAAAGTCCTCAATGTCAAACATATAGCCTACCACCTCTCCCCTCTGTCTGGAATAGGAAATGAGCCACGGGAGCAAACTTGAATGCTACTGTTGTGTATACACAGCCCACAGTAGGGCACTTCAAGGATATCTACATAACAGCCATGGGCACCTGGATAAACAGGTGTTGTGCATCCTGATGTGCATCTGATGTGCACCCTGCAAACAAGGCTCTGTGATAAAGTGGGAAATGTACCATGAAGGCACTTTGCTGAAGGGTACTGGTATTCAGAATTCAACACGCAGCCCTTGTGTGTGCAGGCTTTACCCACTTTACCCCCTTTGAGGACTGCCTGGTGTCAACATTTGCATAATGACATAACAATACACAATGAGAAGAACAGGTCATTCAGCCTAGCTAGTCTCACCACCTAACCCACCATCTTGGCTCGCCACATGGCGAGTCACCACAACTTGCTTATTCTGATTCGCCCACATGCAAAAATACACTCCTCTTCACACGTTTCTTGGAAACAGCTGGCCAAGAAAGAAAGGCATTCCTTCGAAAAGTCATGTATAGTGTGAATGTGGCACAATGTTTGCTTTGAATATGCAGCTGCTGCAGGAACTTGATGACTTGTCTCCTTGCAATGAGTCAAAAAACACAGACGCTCGCTTTGGACATCAGGAGCTAAGTGGTTAGCATGGCGCTACAGTACAACTAATCGTGTGCCCCCAACAAGGGGCTGTCCCTCAGTGAATGCTTCTGGCTACAGAAAGTGAAATGAGCCTTCATCCTTCACCCCACCAGGCAAATAGCTTTCAACCGATCTTTCTGCTGTGCACGGGTGTGTGTTGTCTGCTGTTCCTAAAACGTCCCTCCCCCTCCAGCATCAAGCTGTGAAACACAGTGAGTTATACAATGGTAGTCTGCTCAGACCTTCACAAGGGCAACCTTCCTTGAAGGTTAGCTTGAAATAACTTGAAATTTACAACAGGAGTGTTGCTCTCTCTCTCTCTCTCATTTATGTGAAGACAGTTTTAAGTTAATAGTGTTTTCCTTTAGTTTGCAAACTCTCTTCTATAGTAACAAAAAAAATAACAGCAATGCCACTTTTTTAAATGACCTTCTACCTGCAGCTGAAGTGGATGCACTTCTGATACACTGAACCATGAGCCTCTGATTACCAGCAGCATAGCATGTTATGGGGACAGGTAGCATTGATCAGAGGAGAGCCATATCTCTCACTGACAACACTGGTAACCGATGGTGACCTGGGGACTGGGTCTGAGAAGCTTGGGGGTATGCACTGCATGCTGTGATAATCAGAGGAATTGTGGAAATGTTGAGAAAGGCTGGTCCACAAGCCACTCTAGCCAGTGGGTGAAAAAGTTAATTTCATTCCCTGCAAAAGTCTATATGTCTTGTCTTCAGTTAGTACAGAATGCTGCTGCTAGCCTCCCAACTAGCACAAAAAGAGATGTTCCCATCCCTCTTGTTTTAGCTTTTTTAGACTGGTTGCCAGTAAAATATAGAATTGATTTTAATATTTTACTGAGCACTTTTAAGGCACTGAATGGCATGGCTAGCATACTTATATTGCTGAACTTTTATCCCTTAATTAACTAGTGTGTATTCTGAGATGCTCAGGTAAGAACCCATTCCAAAGTCTAGAGTGAAGACAAAGGGCGACCGGGCTTTTGCTATTAAGGCCTCAATTAAGGCCCCCTGATCTTCTTTCTGTTCAAACTTTATACGCATTTTCTATTTATTCATCTTTACTTTTATACTTTATAGGCTATATACGTATGTTGTGTGTTTCTTGTTGTTTGGTGTTGTACCTGTAGAGATAGAGGCAGTGTACCTGTAGAGATAGAGGCAGTGTTCAGGGGTTGGACAGCCCTTATTCTGAGTACAGAGACGGTGTTCACGGGTTGGTCAAACACTTTCCTCATTCTCATTACTTCACAAGCCCCTCTTTGAGAAGCGGACCCCTTTCATCTCGTCTCACTACACTTCACCCTCCGGCTCCACCTGCAAAATGGCCTCACCCGCAAAACAATGCCTTTGTTTACTCCCGGTTCGACTACATTTACATAAATCCTCTGGAAGTTGACAATCATGCGACAGTGGTCTTCAGCAGTATGTCAAACCAATACGAGGTGCAAGATGTTCTGTAGCACTTCATAGATAGCTAATCCACAGCATTCTCCTTACCAGACATTATTTCAGATCAAACACTTTATTTTATTATTTGTTTATTTCAGTTCAATGCCCCTCATACTCTATAAGGTGATGACCTGCTTCTGCTCTATAAATGCAGTAGAGGGTACTCTCAACAGTCCAGTAGAGAACAGATTTCTACTTTGCGCCCTGTTATACTGCTCTCTCCCAGTCCATCACAATGGGAACTATTAAGTTCCTATGGAATAATCCAAAAGCTCCTATGGAATTCAATATTATGTTGCAAATTTTAAAAATGCACATTTAGATAATACATGCTGAAGTACAGAATAAAATACTGTAAATGTTTTTGATAAAATGGGGGTACAGCAGGCTTATATGCTAATCTTCATGCATCAAATTATGCACTTGAATACTGAAATGAATATTCATGTCTTATGAATATGCATAACATGCTAGTTTTACTGTATATCCTGCTCTGGTTGAGAAGGGCACTTGCATTTCAAATCCCCTAAATTGCCGCCATCAAGGGCTTCAAAACATTGTTTTTTACAGCGTTTAAAAAAAAAACTTCCTTGGTGATGGTGAAAAAAATTGTTCTCAAGAGGAAATTGAATTAATTAACTCCATCCATCTGGTCAGTGGATCTTAGGCTGGGATTAAATTTAAACTTCATCCCACTAATCCTAATGACTATCCAGAGGCTCAAACCAAACTGTGACCCATGGGGTAATGTGTGTGGGCTTATTTGATTTAATTAACAACACATATATGTTTTGTCTTTAAAACTCTAAGCTTCTAAAACGAAATGAAAAGGTTAGTACCAATGAAAACCAGAACATGTTTATCAGTCATGCTGTAATCTGTAATTGCTGTATAGACTGCAGAGAATAAATGGTGGTGTAACGGTGGCATTGACACTCCCTAGGCCCTAGGGCAGTAGTCCTCAACCCTGGTCCTGGAGTACCACTGTGTATGCTGGTTTTCGTTCCAACCACAATTGCAATACTTGAATTTTAACAAGCTGTTAATTTTTCTTAATTAGGTGTTTTTAATGTTTAGAGGGATTATTCACATTCTTAAGCCACATTATGTTAGTAATAGCTATGCATGCCATGAAGAATAGTCCAATATTCACATTGTGCTGTATTGTAAACAATTAAAAGGAGGTAAAAAATGTTTTAACTGATCAAATTAAAGACTGAGGTGAATCAATTGGCTCATAATTGGTGAAATTGTGGACACATGGCCACTAAAACTAACCGTTTGGTAAATAATGAAGAATTCAAAGACAAAGCAAATGATAACGAGCCAAACCTGCATTGTGTTAACAAGTTTAAGGAAAAGATTATGAAGAAACTTCAACTTGTGTTCAATTACCTAATTAGGAGCCTATTCACCTGAGTTCTTACCTCTTCTTTGTAATTGTTTGCAATATAACACAATGAGAATAATGAACATGGCATTTTCTTTTCTTCAAAGCATGCATAGCTATTGCTAACATAACGTGGCTTAAGAGAGTAAAGAGTTTAAAGTGTTCTCTCTATACAATTAAAACACCTAATTAAGAAAAAATAACAGCTTGTTAAAATTCTGGGATTGCAACTGTGGTTGCAACGAAAACCAGCATACACAGGGGGTCCCCAGAACCAGGGTTGAGGACCACTGCCCTATGGTATTTATACGAGTCTGTGGGAAAATGCACACCAACATTTTTGCTGTGTGGGTGCTTCTGAAAACAGAACGTTGATTAAACAAAACTTGATAAAACACCCGATGTAAAATAAAAACAAGCATCTTCAAACATTCTGGAAGAATTTTGCACATTCATTCATCACTTTGCCATACTGCATTGCACAATAAGTCCCAACTGAATCTAACTGAATTTTAAAAAACAGATTATAGTAGATGGAGCAAAGTGATATTGCACACGCAAACATCCCATCAGAGGTTGCTCTTGCTCCTTACCTCAAATTTTAATAGCAAAGATGTGAATATCAAAAAACACTATGTGCCTGTTCCACTGTCCAACAATCTCCAGAGTTTATATCACAAGATCCCACTTCTCCTCAATGAAAATATAATTCCACAGCAAATCTCTAATGTCTAGAAATAACAAGGCCTATTTTATAGCGTCTATAATGGAATATTAACTCTGACAGTTCAACAGATCTATTCCCTAATGCAAGGTATGTCAAAATGACTCAATATACAACAACAATCATACACATTGCCGTCCAGTTTTAAAAAACACAAAACATCTCATGTATTCAGTGGAATGTGTTTAGACCTTATACACTTGCATTGCATACTGACAGTAGGCCCAACATTAATGATAATGGTTGGTATTATAATTGGAGCTACAGTAGTTATAGCCTATAGTTCACTCCTGTGTGTTGTGTAGGCTATTAACGTCCCTTATGTATTCTCTTTAATTTATTATTCGTGATGCTCAGTCTAATAAATAAATGCAATTCTGGAATCAATTGTAAATAAAAAAATAACAATAAAGGTAAATTGTAGCCTACGTCTATAGGCATATAGCCTATATAACGCATAGGCTAGGCTACTCATCAACTTTTTGGAAATCTTGAAATCATCGGAGCCACTTTTATAAGACTTATGCTACCCCATGAACATTTGTTAGGCTAAATCTCCTAATTACTTGACACATAGGCCTATTGGGTAATTGTTCGAATTAGGTCAGTTTACATTGCCATGTAACTTAGATGGATGCGTCGTCTGCGCTGAATCTTTCCCCATTTTGAGTAAAACTATATCAACTCCTGAGTGATGATGAAATAGAATTGATTTAATCGACAGCCCCTATTTTTACTATGGGCTAGCCTACCGTATATTTCAACTGTTCTTGGTTAGTATAGATCTGAGCATCATGAGGTTATCTGGTGCTGGTCCTGTGGTCTATGTTTTTTTTTTTTTTCTTATATTGTCGGTGACAAGCAGTTATTATAATAATAGTAAAACGAAACACAAACATACGCAACTGACTGCAAAGTGGAGGGTAGGCTAAAATAGCACAGTAATTTTTCCATTCTGCTCCCCCTGCAGAAACTCTTTAGCAGGCGGGTATTTTATCTCCACTCCCGGGGTCCTGTCATCTTTGTCACTGGGGGAACTGACAAAGGAGCAGCAACGATCGCTGGCATCACTAGCAGACCCACTGAAATAATCTCCATCCACTAGATTCTCCCTACTTCCACTTCGCGGGGTTCGATTCCCTTTTTTCCCTACGCTGTAGGAATCGAAGTCTATGGTCTTGTTCTCGTAAGCTCCTTCCACGGAAGAAAACATCCCGTATGACTTCTGCCGCGGGGTCTGCGCCGTGGAACCAGGTCTTGCCAAGTACACTGGCAGGTCATCCTCTTTATTCCAGCGGCGTTTGTGGTCAGACATGCCTAGAGAGTCTTTTGTAAATCCCTTGTGTGACAGGATTGATAAAATCCTAGAATATTGTACCAGGCTATGAAACTAGCTAGCATGCTAGGTAGGTTTTTACCATTCTTTTACCCGGTTCGCTCAGAGCTAAGTCAATCAAAGTCGATCGGCTATAAAGGAGCGCATTTTCCCGTAAGCAAGGAAGCCTTACCTGTGACGGTTCTTGACGTATTCCTGTGTGCAACTTCCTTGTCATTGAACAGGTAGGATTTTGGACTGCTTCCTTGCTTCTCACTGCAACTCGAACTAGGTCTGACGTTGTCTTCTCCATAGGTATCCATAGCGTGAGCGGCGGTGCCTGGCTAATTCGGCAAGCTGTCAGAAATAAGTCAAGGTACTGATAAACTTTTATTGTTAAGGGTATTTGTAGGAAAGCTTTGCTTCCGAGGTAACGTGTTAGTCGGTACAAATATATGTATGATCTAATGCTTGTCTTGACCTCCATAGGAGACTGCTGGCTGCTGTTTTGCCTATATTGTTATGATTGCAACGATTGTTTTATGTTTATTTTAACGGAGTCAATTTCGCTTCAGTGCTATACCGGGGCGAATAAGCAGCCTAATATAGTGGCGGTTAACCATTGTCCAGCTGGCTAACTGGAGCTGCGGTTACTGGACCTCCATTTTATGTTGCTTTTCGCCGTATCTGTCTATTAATTGTCTTTGTTACAGTTAGCGTGTGATTTCTGTATTGTTCTTAATTGACAAACCAACGGGGCTACGAGGTTGTTTTTACCTTTTTCTTGGCAGCTGTGCATTGGGCTCGTAGCAGCAGGAGGGACGCGGTAGCGAGTTACCGGGAGGGGGACACTTTCTTTACACTGTGTGTGTGTGTGTGTGTGTGTGTGTGTGTGTGTGTGTGTGTGTGTGTGTGTGTGTGTGTGTGTGTGTGTGTGTGTGTGTGTGTGTGTGTGTGTGTGTGTGTGTGTGTGTGTGTGTGTGTGTGTGTGTGTGTGTGTGTGTGTGTGTGTGTGTGTGTGTGTGTGTGTGTGTGTGTGTATTTGCAAACCGTACACTTAATTGCACTGTATTTTAATAGTCCACGGTTGCTGTGAGCGTGTGACCCTCACCATCACGAGTGCCTGTGGTGATTTTGCTTCTTCCGGTGCACGTGAGTATCCCTCCTTGCAGCGAGTCCCTGCCTGCACGCATTAGTTGGCACCCCTAGTGGTTGGGATGTCCGGCTAGTGTTTTAAACTGTTTTACCAGTTTTATTATTTTACAGTATTCTTGTTTGTGTTTTTGTAATAAACTTTATATCTTTGATTGAATCCACGTCTCTGTCCACTTCATTCAATTGAAGGTGCCTGAATAGGGAATAATTGGTGCTTTGTGCATTATATACGAACCACTATTTCCTTGGGTGAAATTCCCAAGGTGGCGTAGTCAACTGACGTAGTACCCGCCACACTTGGTTACCACTAACCTTTAATGCAAATTACCGAAGCAGTGCGGTTTTAATATTAAGTCCAATTTCAAGAGACGCACCTCTTACAATGGCCACAAACTCTGGGGCACCAGTGCTAATGAGCAGCTATTAGAGCTCGAGGCTATGTCAAGACAGGGACTCTGATACTCCCCTTCGACCTTGATGCTGCAAAGAAGTGCTGAAATGCTGGTATTTTCGGCAGCTGATAATGGGTTTGGGGAGGTAAGCAGCGTAGCCTATACGTCTACTGCAGATGTTGCTTGAATTCGTCGTCACCGACACACACTAAAGGGTAAAGATAAAGGACGGAAAATTAACTTTACGTAGACGCGGATAGATTTGGCTCCCCTGATTAAAAGTGGTTCTGCTTGGTCAAAGGGTTGTTGCAGTAGGATCAGAGAACACAAATGCATCCATAGCCTACAACGATTAAATGCATCTATAATCCGATTCATAGCCAACAAACAGGAGAGCAATCTGTAGAACCCGCACAGCTAGACCAATGAGGGAATAGCTGGAGGGGAAGGAGCAAATATGTTTTTCCTCTGCTGTTGTGATGTAAATAAAAAGAGTTTAGTGATTTATCCTCCGGTCATGAATAGATTACAAGTACATTTAAGAATATACTGGGTCCGTCGCCACGAGTCAGATATGAATGCGCTGCTCCATATCCCGCTTAAGACAGGCCTGAAACGGATCAGTATGATTCTTATTATTCTCTATTCGCAAACGGGGCCATGTTGTCATCACGGATATATCCGACCTATCATCCAAATGTCAATATTCTAATGGAAGCATTAGAATACTCACACAGGAGCTGAAACAACACATCGAATATATCTATGATCACAAACAGTAAGCGTAACAGTTACAATTGGTTTACTCATAATTATCTAACTTTAGATTAAATTATAATTTAGAATTTTACTTTAATCATGCGTGAAGCTCAGAGTGGTTACACTCGACTCTTCCTTGTGTGCCACCATTACTCAATATATGCTCCCGGGATTAGCACTATTGCCGAATCTCAGTTCGGTGGAGAACACAGAGGTTGGGGGTCTGACCGCCACAATACATGTATTATATTTTACATAGATAGTTGCGAGTCCAGGTCAGCGTGCACTCAGAGGGCTCCTTAAGGCTAATTTGACAAGAACCGACATAGAACGTCCAAGGGTTCTCTTCACATCAAATTCCCAGAGCCGTGCATCAACCAATCCTGTTAATGACAGACCGCAGCCGCCTACCCAACTTGGGAACTCCACATAATGTACTACGCCACTGATCAGTTAGTCATTGGTCAGAATTGTTCCCCTGAGTATTCAGTTGTAACTTAGGCTGAAAAAGGTAAAAAATGGATTAGAGTCATGGAGACCACGCAAGTTAAAATAAGAAGAATTTATTCACAGGCAGGTAGGTCATTATCTTAAAATTATTGGTCAATTACAAAATATAGAAATTAAGAAAAGAAAACAGAGTAAATATCTTACCAGGCCTGCTTCAGCTACACACACACACAGAATCTGCACAGTGTGGGAAATCGATTGCGATATTCCTAGATAGGTTTGTCTCCCTTTCTTTTATGCCAAATCCAGCGTTTGAACCAGGCGGCAGTGCCATAAATTAACCTGGAGGTGTGGTCGAATCTGGAATTTAGACCCCCACCTTTTGAGGGTTTGCTAAGTAGGGTGAGGGGAAAAGGAGTTGATTACCAGAGAGGACATTCCAGTGTTAGTTTTTCCTGAGTTATTGAAACTATGTTTTACTAAACTCCATTTGGTATGAAATGTATCTCATTTGATTCCTTGATTTTACCAGATTACATCCATACCAAACATCTTACCATTATGATTATTATTCTGGAATTTAGCGCAGATTAAGTCTTATTATGTTACAGTTGTCATGAAAATTCCCTTCTGATTAACCATTTTACATGTAATTCCTATTCTTATTACATAAGACGTAATGTAACAATATAAGGATCACATATGCAATGTTTGTAAGTTGTACCGGGTCTGTTTGACCATTTAAACTGAGTCTTAACCCAGGAGAGAAGGGGGGGTTGCCATACCAGAGGTGCCAGCATGAGAGACGGGAAAGATCCCAGATGTATTGTTTTGGCCAGGGGCTTAATGGCCTCTTCTGCCCTAAGTGCCCCTAGAACACACAAACACATCCCTGACCAAACAGTCCAACTTACTCTTATCACAGTCCTTTCCCACTTTGATCCTTCAAGCCTCAGGTGTGAACAAATGGCCTGAACCCCCCTTGAAGGAAGTCCGAAGAGTCTATTGTTTTATCACACGGCTCTCTGGTCCTTTGAAGTGCCTTCACACATGGCAGCCTTTCCTGAGTCTCACTTTGATTCCCCTCCTACAAATCCATAAAGAACATATCAAGACACATTACAAATAGTCTAGCCCATTTTTTGCTGTTTTTGTTCCCTACTGACCACACAAACTATACATTTCGCATTTCAAGAGAAGTGATAACCTCATTTGAAATTATGGAGCACTTCCGAAGTTACAGGGTTCCCTATCTGCTTCAGAGCATGGTGCGATTACAGAGACAGAAAATGAGAGGTTTTTCTGAAGCTGCAGTGACACAAAAGCGATAATAGACGTATGGTAGGCTACTAAAACAAAATATGGTTAACATCAGCCCCCCATCCACTTTGACAGCTTGGCTTGTTAAAAATTCCAGCGGTCGTACTTGAGGTAGACTTTTCCGCTTTCATTCTAAAAAAAACAGTGGCCTAGAAGCTGGACAGCTCCTTAGCGAAGGGAAATGTCTCTCGCGCTTGGTGCTGTCCGTCAGTACCAACCTCCGCAACAATAGCGGAACTCCAAGGTATGAGGGTTTTTCACTTCTTGCAACTGCTTAAGGCGGCCCACAAGAAGAGGACCCCTATGGAAAAAGAATATGCTGCAGTATATTGTAAATATATCAAAATTATCTTCACAATCTATTTAAAATATGCTGCAGTATATTACATTTCCATAAGGGGATATTCCTTTTCGCTATGTGTGTGTTCCATACTGTTCCCGTGTAATTTACAACTAAATCTCTTCCCACCCCCCAATTCCCATAGAGATCCACTCAAATGCAGAGACGTTATAGTATCGCTTGTAAGAGTACCACAAAATAAGATATCAAGAGTCTTTTCATGTTGTTGGGTCACAGACATCAGGAAGTCATGGCATGCAAGGATATGCAACCAAATATAAAACATTTTACGGCACAGTCAACTTAGTGTATGTAAACTTCTGACCCACTGGAATTGTGATATAGTGAATTAAAAGTGAAATAATCTGTCTGTAAACAATTGTTGGAAAAATTACTTGTGTCATGCACAAATTCGATGTCCTAACTGACTTGCCAACACTATAGTTTACTAACATGAAATCTGTGGAGTGGTTAAAAATGAGTTTTAATGACTTCAACCTAAGTGTATGTAAAGTTTCGACTTCAACTGTACATTATTTTAGAGGCCAAACTCTAGAGGCCGAAGTCATGTGCATGCTGCTGTTTGATTTCGTAGGCTTACAATTGATTTCAGAGCTGTAGACTACGTTTACCATTAGCCTCCACAGCAAAAAAAATGTAACACCCTAGGCATATTATATATGAGACTGTGGTCCCATATAAACACCCTGGGGTGTTAAATGTACACCAGCAGTGTTAGATTTACACCGGCATTTTTGCTGTGTAGGCCTACGCATTTGCTAAACACGGTGTTATAATGGTCCAAAAGTTAGGCTACCTCGGTTCTGTAACGAGGCATGATAATAAAACCATTACATCTTTATCTAAAATATGTATCAGAATACGGTTGGCACCCAGTCATAGGTACTAAGTTTTGGTAGTCCGCAATGGTGAGCTTATTTTATGTTTTTTAGCTTTTAGCCTACATGTTGGAAACGAAGATAAGCCAAACTCTGGTTAAGAACAGTGATTTGTAAAAAAAAAAAAATATATATAAATAAATACATAAAACCACCAACAGGCTATGAGCCAAACAACACCGCCTTCCAAAAGACAATACATTAATAATAATAATAATTATTACTGTTAGTATGTTACACACAGCAAAAATGCCGGTGTAAATCTAACACTGCTGGTGTACATTTAACACCATAGGGTGTTAAATTTTTTTGCTGGGAAGATTTCATTGTGGAATTCAAAACAGGAAGTCAGATGACTGCAGCCTTTCGCAACAAAAGCTAAAGACGGGTTCCTCAGAATAGCAGTTTTATTTCCTCCTTGCGCCCGACAGAGCAGTTTCGAGGCAGATGATGGACACTGACAGGACAAGTTCAAAGGCTTTATTTTACAAAATTCCAGGTAAGCATTCCAGGCCGATTACAATTTTACAAAAAACAAATAAACCTGACAATATATAAGGGATACAATTAAGTCAAGTGCGTTTGTATTGTTACTTAAACCATAAAACTGGGTTGTGGTCAGTTTCCATAAAGGAAAGTGTGTGTACGCTATGTGTGTGTGAATGGGGGAAGAGTAGGAAGAAGAATAACACAGAAGTACAATGTCCTCCAAAATTGTTGATAAATATGAGAAAAAAATGTTTTTTAATATAATACAATTCCTCCATTTTGAAATACGTAATACATTTTCCAGCAAGAATAATGTTTTTCCAGAAGGATAGGTGTCCAAATTATTAGCACCCCCGTGGGGGGGAGACAAATGGACTTGTACCTACTTGAAATGATGAAAAGTGGGGGGAAATCTGATTATTTATGATTTTTCAGAACATTAAACAGCAAACATAAAATTATTTAAATTATGCATCTGTGCATTTACAGAGACAGAAGACGTTTATGAGAGTCTACATGCTGATGTCAACACTTGCATGGATCGAAATGCTCCAATTAACAGGTCAACAGGTATAATTCCCTTTAAGCTTTATTATTTAACTAAAACAACTTGATATTGGGGATGCATTTCTAGTTAAAACAGTACTTATTCCAGTGACACAAGTAACCTTCAAGGCTTTGAACTTTATATTTAAAACACTTGAAAATTATAAGGAAAAAAATTGATCATTTGTTTAATGCCATGTAACCCAGCTCTTGAACAGATTAGCTGTTTTGGTGATTGCGACTTTATTTCCATTAAATGCAATACATTTTTCAGGCTTGGCAAATCACAAAACATGCTGAGGAAAGTGTATGAACATAATGTAGTTATGTGAAAGCAGTTAAGTTTGAGATTAATGAATAATGATTGACCCATTAACATGTAATGCACAAATTAATTGGTTAATATTTCAGAAGTTTAAATATGCATATCCTTTCTCAGAGCCTCTGAGATCTGCCGGGAGAGAGTCTTTGTACAGGAAGACTTCACTGGTCTTCATCTCTCTGTGGCTCATCACTGTGATCACACTCATTGTTGGAGTGGTCCTCTACTGTAAGTCTATGAGACATTCACAACAGAACAAAACAGCACTGGACTAGCAAGGAACAATCAAGTTCCTGTAGATCTGTAAATTGGCAAAATATGGCTGCATGTATGCAAGTATGGATGCGATCATGAAACCCATCACTCTCGGTCTCTCTCTAGATGGCCAGAGATCAGCAATGCACAGTGAGCTAGAAGCTCTGAAGAATATATCGAACACACAAATGGGAGGTGAGTTATAACTTAATGTTCTTGATGAAGTATCTTTAACACAAAGTTACATTTTCAATCACACAAATCAAGCTATTGCTCGTTAAAAATATTGATAAATATTAGCAATAATCCTTGCAAAAAAAGGGTTTTGCCACCGAGCAAAAGTATTTCCAATATTCAACCAGCTGTGTAGTAACTTCACATCCTAAAGGAGGACACTATTCACAGTATTCCATCACTATTCAACGATGCTTCATCTCTCTCAGGTTTATGAAAAAAGCTAAATCAGGCAGTAACACACATAATTTACAACCTGCTATGATCAGTATAGGCACGTACAGTTCACTATAAGTAACTATTTTGACCTTTCCAGGGAGTATTGACAGTTGATTCAGAATTCCAAATTGGAATGTAGCAGCAGCAGTAACAGTAAAGTCCCTGAATCAGCCTGACCCTGGATCTTTAAGATATATGCAAGGTTTTCAACGACTGTAACTAATAGCTGACTTAACATTTAATTGGGTGACTCTACTAAATAGTGACACAATCAGTGTGAGTCAGAATATCCACTAATGTGTCCACAATAAAGAGAGCCCAAACCGCTACACATAGGAAATGTGAGCAGTGTGTGTACTGTGTCATTGAGTACGGTAGTGTGGCATACGTAGTTCAGTAGTAATGTCATAGTGCTTAGTGAAACCTGGCTTAATGCACCAGGCTAGACATTGTTGAACCTCCGGTGTTCATACAGGAACACCTAAGGTGGCATTCGCAGCTTCTCTAAGGGACCACTCTACTTCAATTACATTGGGGCCATATTCTGAGCCTGTCATCCTGGTCTACACACATGTCATCACAAATGTTGGAGGTGCTTACAACTCATCTACAGGTACCATGCAAATTGCTTGTTTGCATTTTAACATTTAACATAAACATCATTATGCCATTATCCAGGTATTGGGATGGCAGGTATGTTTGGCACTTTTCAGGGTTTCCTACAGAAGTAACCACAATGACCATAGACTCTCAGCCCTTAAAAACATTAACTTCTGTAAGGTCTGACCTCATGTAACCACAGATACAACTTCACACATCCACACAATAAAGCCCCAAACTTGGGTTATTTTGCCCTTTTTGTCCCATTTTCCTGCCAAACTGCCTGCCTCCGTCGCGATGTTATCCAATGGGGAGAATTATTATTTGAGGGTATGGTCCGTATACCTGCTCATCAAACTTATCGTCCAATAAAAACGCTTCATACTAATGTTTTTTAATGTTAATATAGCTAATGGCTTTATTCTTTCCAAGAAGCTACTGTGGCTTAGTGGTTAAAACTGCAGTCTTTCACACAGTGGATTGTGGGTTTGAGCCCAGCAGGGCACATGTGTATTTTCCACAAATACAATGTGCAACTGTTAAGTACTTTTCATTTCTTAGGCTGTTATTATTTTCACATTGACACATTAACATATTTTTATTGCAAAGGCAAAAGAGGTTTACAATATTAACTGTTCAGTGTTTCACTTGTATTTCACTTGTACTTTATCACACCCTCCCCAAACCGGACGCTCGCTTTTGTCTGCTTTGGGGAGGGTGTTACGCTCTGCTCTTGCGGTCATGACTGACTGACTGTGGAAACCCCTTGCCTCGGCCAACATTTCTTTATTCATTAATTCCTTCACTTCAGCTCTGTTCACTTTATCCTCTTCACACATAACACAAGGTCACCATAAAATTAACTACTAGGAAAATTAAGGATTTACAATAATAGCCTACATTAAGAATTGAAGATAGCCTCTTTTAAGCTGCAAGCTTTTAAGCAATCGGATTTATAAACCGCCAATTCCCCAAACATATCTGATTCATGGTTAGTCACTTGTAAATAAATAGATAGCCTCCGAATGTGGCTCTAGTCTACGCTACTCTGCTGATAATGTAGCTTACTGCAAACACTTTTAATTATAATAATAATAATAATAATAATAAGAAGAAGAATAATCTCTGGTATGTACTTTCTTAGTAGTATCTACTGTTTTCTTTCTGGCTAAGATTCCTGGGAAATATATGTTGTCCAATTAAGCTTGGTCGCCAACGTTACTTCCTGCTTCTCGTCAGGAAGCAGAAACAAGCTAGGCTACTACGAAGTGAATCAACATGCATTATAGCCTACATTCATTGCACTACAGAAAACTAAACTAAACATAGCTGTCCGGTACCAAAACATTTCCCACAGGTAACGTTCTACACTACCGGAAAAAAAACTCTGCTGTGGAGAAACTCACTAGCTCGCTCGCTAGCTCGTAGCCCACACATGGAAGGTTGGAGTTACGTATCTGGCAATCCAGTGTTGAATAGCCTAACTGCTGTGCTTATGAACTCACTAGCTCGCTCGCTAGCTCATAGCCCACACATGGAAGGTTGGAGTTACGCATCCGGCAATCCAGTGTTGAATAGCCTAACGTTAAATGTATTTCATAGAATACTAATAGCCCTATTTTAAAACTGTATTTCCATATTTTACTGATGCAAACTATTTAGGCTGTACTAGCTATTTAGGCTGTATGTCTTTCAGCTAGAATGTGTTTGCGTCTAGCCCATTGTGCATGTATGTCTCCATGTAGACTTGGTTCATTAATTTACATGCTTCTTCATGATCCATAGCTCAGGTGGTGCTGTTCATTGTATTTCATTAGACATTAAATACTGCTCATCTACAAACTCTTTTAATGTAATTGTGTGCTGTCTGTAATAGGATAACTGTTCTCATTCTTGTCAATAGAGGGCGTTATGGTTAAGCGATTGTCTGCATACATTTCTTTGGAATGCATGTCGCTTTCCGTGTTTATCTTCATGCATTATTCATCATTAGTTAGCTATAAAAAATAAGTGATATCAGATCAAAAACATCTACGACGTAAAAAAAGCCAAGTTGCTCACGCATAGCCTACATAGCGCTGTCCATAAGTTCTTAATTCCAACTTGCAAAAACTAGGCCTGCCTTTAAAAGTCTTGATATCAAAATGTGGCCAAGTTACAACTAACAATATTGCCTATCGTAGCTCACACTAAATAAACTAGCTCTATTCCAAAGCAATGCTATCCAAACTTTCCTAAATTATTTAATGCAACTTGGCCCTGTGTTTCTTCATCTTACCATCTCAAGAGAATGTGGTCAATGAAACTGTATAGTTTTTTATATAGAGTATTTCCACTATAAATTATTTCATTTTGCAGTTTGATGTGGCACATAGTTTCATTGACCACATTCTGAATGAATGTAGGCTATAAGGCATGTTGATTCGCTTCGTAGTAGCCTAACTTGTATCTGCTTCCTGACTAGAAGCAGACTGACGTTTCTCTGGCAACAGTCACCTTGGCTAACAACCTTAATTGGACAATGCATATTTCCCAGGAATCTGTCAGAAAGAAAACAATAGGGACTACTAAGAAAGTACATACCAGAGATTATTCTTCTTCTTCTTATTATTATAATTAAAAGTGTTTGCAGTAAGCTACATTATCTGCAGAGTAGCGTAGACTAGAGCCACATTCGGAGGCTATTGTTTTTTTTAAAGTGACTAACCATGAATCAGATATGTTTGGGGAATTGGTGGTTTATAAATCCGATCTCTTAAAGGATTGCCACTTAAAGGAGTCTATCATAAATTCTTAATGTAGGCTATTATCTTAAATTCTTAATTTTCCTAGTAGTTAGTTTTATGGTGACATTGTGTTACAGTGGGGGAAATAAGTATTGAACACATCAACATTGTGTCCAGTAAATGTATTTCCAATGAGCCTATTCAAGTGAAATTTGCACCAGACTTTGGTATTAACTCAAAAAATCCAGACAAAAAATTGAAATATTAAAGTCCATATGTAAATAAAGTTATGTGTAATAAAGTGGATAACTAATTAGGAGGCAACTCTACCTCCAATCTGTGCTAATTAATGTCAGCTGGGTTAGAATATATTGATGGGCTATAAAAGGTTTTTTTTTTGTTACCAAGGTGCCACACAAGAAACATCTAATGATGGGTAAAAGCAAAGAGCTCTCTCAAGACCTTCGCAACCAGATTGTTGCAAAACATGAAAATGGAATTGTATTTCACAACTTCTGAATCTTCCAGTAAGCACCATTGGGGGCATTATCCGTAAGTGGAAGCAACATCACTCCACCATCAACCGGCCACGCACAGGAGCTCCTCGCAAGTTTTCTGATCAGGGAGTCAGAAGGATACTTAGAAGAGTAGCCAAAGAGCCAAGGACCACTAGGAAAGAGCTCCAGAAAGACTTGGAGGCAGCAGGTACGACTGTGACAGAAAGGACAGTAGGCAATGCACTCCACCGCCATGGCCTCTCTGCACGCTCAGCCCGCAAGACTCCACTACTGAAAAAAAGACATGTTGAAGCTCTTTTAAAGTTTGCCAAACAACATTTGGACAAGCCAGTGAACTACTGGGATCATGTACTCTGGTCAGATGAGACCAAAATTGAACTTTTTGGCTGTCACACAACACACCATGTTTGGAGGAGAAATGGCACTGCACATCACCCGAATAACACTATACCAACAGTGAAGTTTGGAGGTGGAAGTATCATGGTGTGGGGCTGTTTCTCCTCTCGTGGTACTGGCAGACTTCATATCATTGAAGGAACAATGAATGGAGCCATGTACAGAAAGATTCTTGAGATGAACCTGCTGCCATCCACCAGGATGCTGAGGATGAGACGTGGGTGGACCTTCCAGCAGGACAACGATCCAAAGCATACAGCAAAGGAAACTCGCAATTGGTTTCAGAGAAAGAAAATCAACTTGTTGGAATGGCCCAGTTAATCACCTGACTTAAACCCAATTGAACATTTGTGGAAGCTTCTGAAAATCCAGATTCACAAGAGGGCCCCTCGCAATCTTCAAGATTTAAAGACAATCTGTGTAGAGGAATGGGCCAAAATCACACCTGAATACTGCGGGCGATTAGTTACTTCATACAGAAAGCGCCTTGAAGCTGTCATTACAAACAAAGGCTTCTCCACTAAGTATTGAATTAATTTCAGTTAGTGTGTTCAATACTTTTTTCCTATGTCATTCCACTTTATTACACATAACTTTATTTACATATGGACTGTAATGTTTAGATTTTTTGTCTGGATTTCTTGAGTTAATACCAAAGTCTGGTGCAAATTTCACTTGAATGGCCTCATTGGAAATACATTTACTGGGAAAAATGTTGATGTGTTCAATACTTATTTCCCCCATTGTATGTCTGAAAAGGATAAAGTGAACAGAGCTGAAGAAATGAATGAATAAAGAAATGTTGGCCGAGGCAAAGATACGTTGAGGTTCGGTTTCCACAGTCAGTCAGTCATGACCGCAAGAGCAGAGCGTAACACCCTCCCCAAACCAGCCAAGAGCGAGACAAAAAAAACTATAGTACAAGTGAAATACAAGTGAAACATTGAACAGTTAATATTGGAAACCTCTTTTGCCTTTGCAATAAAAATATGTTAATGTGTTAATGTGAAAATAATAACAGTCTAATAAATGAAAAGTACTTAACAGTTGCACATTGTTTTTGTGGAAAATAAGCATGTGCCCTGCTGGGCTCGAACCCACAATCCTGTGTGAGAGACAGCAACTCTGACCATTAGGCCACAGTAGCTTCTTGGAAAGCATGAAGCCATTAGCTATATTAACATTAAAAAACATTAGTATGAAGCGTTTTTATTGGGCGATAAGCTTGATGAGCAGGTATACGGACCATACCCTCAAAGAATAATTCTCCCCATTGGATAACATCGCGACGGAGGCAGGCAGTTTGGCAGGAAAAATAGGAAGAAGCAGAAAAACGGCAAAATAACCCAAGTTTGGGGCTTTATTGTGTGGATGTGTGAAGTTGTATCTGAATGCTGTGTGGTTACATGAGGTCAGAACATACAGAAGTTAATGTTTTTAAGGGCTGAGAGTCTATGGTCATTGTGGTTACTTCTGTAGGAAACCCTGAAAAGTGCCAAACTCTCGGTGCTGTATAGGTATGGGGCATGCCCCGCCAAGCCGTAACTTGCCCATAATCCCAATATATATATATATATATATATATATATATATATATACACACACATTTTTTGTTGTTTTGGCTTAGAAATGGAAAAGTGAGACTTACAGATTTATTTTGAGGGTATTTACATCCATATCGGGTGAACCGTGTACAAATTGTAGCCTTTTTATACATAGTCCCCCATTTTAGGGGACCAAATGTAATTGGACAAATTAACATAAACTTAAGTCATCATTTTTAAAATTTGGTTGCATATCCTTTGCATGCTATGACTTCCTTATGTCTGTGACCTGACAGCTTAAGAATTCTTACTATCGTATTTTCAGGTACTCTTACAAGTGATGCTATAACCTCTCTGCATATGAATGGATATGAACTATTAAGCTGTAAATTACACAGGAACAGTATGGAATAGTATTACTTGAAAGAGTACCTGAAAATAAAATATCAAGAGTATTTTGATGTTGTTGGGTCACAGACATCAGGAAGTAATGGCATGCAAAGGATATGCAACCAAATATCAAATATGATGACTTTATTTAACTTTATGTTAATTTGTCCAATTACTTTTGGTCTCCTAAAATTGAGGGACTATGTATAAAAAGGGCTACAATTGCTACATGGTTCATCGGATATGGATGTAAACACCCTCAATTTAAAGCTGAAAGTCTGCACTTTAACCTCCTGTTTGACTGCACTGTATATTGTCAATACATATACTGTTTACACACACACTTCAAAACTTCTTTAGTGCATTAAACTCAAAACACCAACTCAACAGCAACATTGTCACTTTGCTTTTAATTGCAATGCTTATGTTTTAGCATGCCATTGTTTCAGTTAACAGTTAACATGCCTACATATCAAAGCTGTGCATTTGACCAGACTTTATTATTTGAAACATTTTTTACCACTGTACAGGTATCTTCACAGTACCAACCAAAGGTGTCTACTATTTCATTTTCACTGCCTTTGGATGGAATGACAAGAATCCTGCTGGAGCCAGTCTCTTTTTGAATCATGAATTTTCCATGGGTGCTTATGATAACAAACCTGGACCTGGACGGGGGGCAGCAAATACGATCACACTGCAGCTGGAGATAGGAGACGTCCTTTACCTAAAGCTTTGGCAGGACCGGCAACTCCATGATAATAGTAATTTGTACAATACCTTCAGTGGCCACCTGCTTTTCCCCATTTAATTCAAAGGAAATAACATGATTTAATAGCATAATGAGCTGTTCTTTGCTCAAAATAAATTTTGAAAATAATTTTTTATATTATATTTTATATTGCATTTATCTGATGCATTTCATCACTCTGCACTTGAAGCTCTACAGTTGAAAGCAATTTAAATGCAAAGGCAAAATTAAATGTAAAGAAACAAAACAAGAAGCAAACTATACATGGCCACTGTCAGGCTGAAGCCTTACTTCAAAAGACCAACAAAAACAACCATGCAAACAACGGGACTGGTGCGCAAAAAAGAGAAGGCCTAAACAAAACAACCCATAAAGAAAAGAGACAAAGCAGAAGTCACATAGGCTGTGTCTCAATTGCGAGGCTGCAACCTACGAAGGCTGCATTTCAGGACCCCATACGTCAGAAGTACTGTCCCATTATGAAGACTCCTTGAAAATGCGGCCTCGAAATGCAGCCTACTTTTGGCCGATTTTGAAGGATACATCGGTGTATCCTTCGCAGCCTTAGATATCCCACAATTCTTTGCGCATTTTGCCCGAAAGACAGTAGATACGGAAAATGGCGGACGAGAGCAGCGATCTGGTGTTTAAATGTAAGTTTCTGTAAACTTTTTTTTAAGTTTAGCTATCGGTAATCATGTCGTTACCTGCTGGCTAAAACGTACCTCGAATAAATTTTAAACGTTCCATTTTTATATTTAAGTATTTTTTAAAATTTTACTCGCGGTTTTATTTTCTTGTGAGTCTCTCACTGGCTTAAGTTCTCACACGCTGGTTGTTTAGGTCTGAGGAGGTTGTGGGCGGGAACTCGCAATTGAGACACAGCCATAGCCTACACCACAAGGGAAGACAAAAACCAAAAGGGAGTTCAAACATAAAGCACAAAGCAGCTGAGGGGAGAGAATAATTCAATCAGATGATGAATCAGCTAGAGATAAATGCAGGTGTGGTTGAAGCATACTAGGGAAACCAGGTTGATACTATCTAAATGGATAAGTTGACGCTGAGGTCATGAGAGAGATGTGTGAGTGGCTTGGAGGAAAATGTCCTGAAAAGATGACATGAAAGGCTTGAGAGTTCTCAGTGTAGAACACTGCAGTACTGAGGCGAGAGCAGCAGTGAGAGAGAGAGAAGTAGCAACAGCAGCGAACGAGAACGAGGGCAGGCACAAGTTAGAGAGACAGACTGGATCCCAACTCCAGCCTGTCATCTGAGTAACGACATTTTGCTTCAGTGAGACCACAAGTACGAAATAAAAGTTTTTTAAATTTTTTTTAAATTTCTGTCAGCTTACTTTTATTTTGAAGTTATTGTATTCATAGTAAAATTCTTGGCTAAAGATTAGCTTACTGGGCCAGCGGTGCATATAACCTGTAGACGCTGTAAGACTAATTTTACCTACATAGCTGTAAATGCATGGCTATTGTCCTCAAATAAAATTTTACTCATATTTCTCATCAAGAACTTGAGAGGTTAAAGGCTGCATGATTTTAAGCATTTATAGAACTCACAGTAACTCATAAAGGGCATTAGAACTACTGGCTTTCCATCTATGTTAGCATATCAACAGCTAGTGAAAGCAGTGTTGCCTTGAAAGGAAATGACAGCTCACGTGGACATCGGAGAATGAGTGCATTAAGGAGCCTCAATGCCGTTGCAGCTGATAAGCAGCTGAAAAGCAGACATAAATAAGTCTCTAACAGTGGAAATTTAGAAGGTACAGAATGAAACAGGAAATGTAATGCTAAAGAACACAAAAACCCATAACATATTACTCATTTGCCTTCACACCAGCTGAGATTAGATTTACAGAGACAGAAAATATTCTATGTACATTAAGAAAATATCAATTACAAATAATAAATGTACAATTCATAAGAATGTAACGTTAGCCTAACTATTGAAACTAAATACCCAGAGATCCCGAGGATTGACATACCAGACTTGCAATATGTAGAAACCAAGCCACCCACCCCAAAATCTCTCTTTTCCTGCCTTCCATCATCTTTGTTGTAAGACAAGTAGACAACACATGATTTGTAGCGGAGAAGTTCAACTGAATCCACAGTTCTGACTGTGCTTCAACCTTATGAGATCACGTGTCTAGGGGCCCAGGCCAGTTCTTTAACCGCGAAAATGCAGTGGGTGCCATAATGCCTAACAGCGCGAGGTGATCGTTGTCCTGATCGGGTGAAAAGCGCTAACGGTTTATTTTACACCGACTGCCACTTTTCTTTCTTAATCAGAAATTTGAGTATATTATTATACATTCTCAGGACGAGCGAAAGAAGCACGATCTGGGCTGTCCCCATGATCATGCCTCCGGAGAGGAGAGGCGGTTGTTGAGAGGAAAAGACCCACGCAGAGGCAGGTGTTCACTTGAAGTTATTACTAACGTTAGCCACTGATCTATAATTACAGTTCGGTGATTAGCTACCCAAAACTACCGGTTTCCAAACTGAATGACACGGTTTGTCTAGGATGATAACAGTTATTAGCTATCAGAGTTAAGCATCAAAGTGAGTCGTTTAGCGTTATACAGAATGTGTTAACTTTAGCTAGCTACAACTTTAGCTAACGTTACTTTAGCTGCAGACTATTTATCATTTCAGGATCGTATGTTTCCGAGTTTTACCGTTAACGTTACCCAGGTCCTGGTCGTACCGACTCGTACTAACGTATATAGCTA
Organism: Synaphobranchus kaupii; assembly: GCA_029718625.1. Taxonomy (NCBI): domain Eukaryota; kingdom Metazoa; phylum Chordata; class Actinopteri; order Anguilliformes; family Synaphobranchidae; genus Synaphobranchus; species Synaphobranchus kaupii. The sequence goes on from CM056376.1 coordinate 104,863,470, forward strand.
GCAATATTTCAGTTGATGATTATGACCCCCCACCAATGCTTTTGATAGAGGAACTTACAAATTTAACGGTAGTCATGGAAGTAGCTAGCTAGCTACCACTACAGGGCTCGAAATTAACTTTTTTACTTGGTAGCACTGGTGCTCCCAACTTCAAAAAGTTAGGAGCACCAGCAAAAATTTAGGAGCACCCACCAAAATGTAAGGAGCACCAACAATATATGTAATATTTTTTTTTTACGCTCTCATGCTTAAAATGTGTCGACTCCGTTGCAAACGCACTGTTACCTGCGATCTCCGTCCCACAGGCTTTACAGTGTACACAGTGCATTGCGCCGTTGTCATACCTAAGCTAACGAAGTCCGAAGTCCTTCAGCCACTCTCTCCGAAAAGTGTACGCCTTCTTCGCTGCTGGCGCACCCACATCGCCATTGCTAACTGTTTCAGCAGCCACGGCGACTACATCTGTTACGTTTTTAGTTAGGGGTGCTCCGATCAGCATTTTTGGGGCCGATCACCGAAATGATGATCGGCCGATACCGATCATGGCCGATACCGATCGTGAAAAAAAAAATTGGCCTCTCAATATTTTCAATCTTAATTGTCTCTAAATATTGTATCCCTATTTTATGATGCACCCTTTTTACAACTTCTGTGTATGTGAAAGTGTGCTATACAAATAAAATTCATTATTATTATTTCTATTTATCATGTAACATTATTCTTAACAACATTGTAGCCTATATTAAGTATTAAAATTAAGAGATGACAAAGTATAATGAATTGACAACTGTTCATTTATTGTCAGGCAACATTCCACACACTCTAGTCTAGAGACACTCTCTTAACACCTTTGCGCATAAGTCCCGCCTGCGGGACCTTTTTTGCTCAACTGAGACATTCGTTGCTACTGCAGCCGAACTATTATTGGAAATCACAAACTCTGTGTTTTAAATTTATTGGTAGACGGTTCGTGACGATTTCTGCCGAATACGTAGTTTCTAAGTGCCACTATTTCCCTGTGGCAAGTCCATTTATCAAGCAACCCCCCACCTAGTCTATACCTACCGTGACATAGTGGACAATAGCGTCTATGTTTGAGTTCATAAATATTTTTATTCATCATATAAAATTAGAATAACGTCATAGCAACGAGATAAACCCAACAATAGCCTGATCGTATGCCAGAAAAGCCGTGAAAAGCCCTGCTCACTCAAATGCAAAATAAACTGTGAAAGTACTATCTCATTCTACCATGTATTCTACTAGCAATATATGCTACTAAATATGAAATAAATATACAATGCTACCATTGGTTTTACACATCGAGATGTTCCTTTCAAAATTCAGTTGTCATTTATTGTCTGGTACAATCGGTTTGAGAAATATACAACACTTTATACCGCTATTACACTATCTGAAACGTTTCCGCGTAATACCCCCATGCCCTGTAAGGCTGTCTCCTGCGTTACAGTTCATTCTGGTTTAATTGTCGGCTTTTTTGTCCAATAGAGTACATTATAACCTTCGCAACGGTATATGCAAAGTCTTTTTGGGTGCTTTGAGCAATTTACTACTGCCCAGCGTAACGGCAGTTTTCGTTTTAACTGTCTAGTATTACGCAAGCGTTATACAATACATTATGCAGGGGAATTCCCCTTTTGCGATATGTAAGTATTTTTGCGTCTAAAATACCGTTGGTCTCGCTGGCTACATACCTACGTTCGTGTTTCCACTCGAGCACTGTCTTTCCAATATGTTTGATAGCCCTATTGTTATTTTCGCATTTTGAGTGCATTTCATACTGTAGTGCAATCGTTAGCTAAATGTATTTTTGAAGTAGGCTACCGATGTTCATTGAAGATAGAACATTTGGCAGCATTTTACAGATGGTGGAAAACTATTTTATGTTCATGTTATCATACATAAATATAGGCTATGGCGTAGCCTATACTAGTCTCTTAGGGCATGACAAATGCTCATTCCAATTTACTGCGCGCTGATATGTGGTAGATTAAGGTAAAAAATTTCCTTGGAGTCATGAATAGGAAAGACCGGCGAAGACATTTTAGCAGCACGCGGTAGTGAAATAAAAATTGTCTCGCGTGTTTTTGACATACGTTTTGCGTCATCTGATCGGCCTTTATAGCCGATCACCGATCACACTTTTTAGAACGAATATCGGCCGATACTGATAATAAACTTTTGTCTTCAGGTAACATTAGTTAACGCATTAGCTCTCTGTGTCACGTGACAGTGGAGTGCCGTGAAAGGGAGTGATTGAAGGCTAATCTTAACCAATCTAAAATCAGCATTAAAGGTAAGAACGTCAAGCTCACGTTTGATTGGTTAGAATGGTCACTGTCAGAGAGAGGGACGTTCGACTGGGAAAAAAAAAAAAAAAAAAGGTCGCACCAGAACAATTATTTGCACTCGCACAAATGCTCCCAATTATATTTCGAGGTCGCACAGATTAAATTTCGGGAGCATATGCGACCAAAACGGTCGCAATTTCGAGCCCTGCACTAACGATGAGCTAACGTTAAATCAAAGAGGTAACTTTAGCTAGTTATTTAACGTTAACTTACCTATCATTGATGGCTAATTAGCTATTTAACTTAGCTACTTGATGTTACTAGCTCGGTAGTATAGCCTATACTATAGGTATGACTAATAAACCATTCCAAATAGATGTTGGCTAACGTTAAGTGGGATTGTTGAGTGAGTAAACCTGACCTCTGTTTCAATGCAGTTTGTGCACAGACAGAACGGTAACGTTAGCAGCCAGAAAGTTGCAGATAGGCTACGTAATAGGCTAGCTATATGTTGACAATTTCCGGTTTGCAGCGGGAAATGTGACGGATTTTCCTTTTGTATCAAGGCTCTATTTTTTACGGACTATGATTAAAAAATGTTTTCCATTTTATTTGTTTCAGTAACGTTACAGACTGTCGGAAGGATGCTTGCTAGTTCTAGTAGTGTCCCAACGAATTGACATCAAACTCGATGTTCATCCAGTTTTACAGCATGGGTGATCATTTTGTGTTTGCTAATAGTATAAGTTAGTTACTACTTATCAACACGTAGTATAACAGTAGTACTGTGTCACCAGGTTCTTTTCCCACAATTAACTTAAAACGACTTAAATGCAGGCCTAACTAAAAGATTTTCTTTGTGCAGTTTACTGACACAGATGAAGTCTAAGAGAACTGCATATGTTGGAATCTACTCAGACACATGTTTTATCGCTAGGACCTGTGCTGTACAGTACAGAAACAAAGGTAAGCATGCCAAAAGTCACTACAGTTATGAATGAATAAAGATGGTCAGACTACAGTTGTTAGAGAACAATTATGTGCGCTGTATTTATGTTTCACAGAGATGGAGAATAAAGGTGTTTGTGAGAACCAGCTGGCCAAATCATCTGATGCTGAAATAAGTACAGTGAAAAGGTTTGCTTCCGAGGTCCAATTTGAAGGTAGAATTTTTGTATTAAAACAAACAAACAAAAAAGTTGTTGGTTTGTTCAGTGTTCCAGTGCTTATTCACAGTATTTTTTGTTTTACCCCCTAAAGAATCATCCTTGGTTGTACAGGAAAATGTACTTTTATTTGTTTGGAGCTCTGTTGTAGTTATCTTTTAACCCCTCCTCCCCACCTGCTGTTCTCCTGGAATGCCCAATCATGATCATTCTGTGCAGAAAAGCATGTGCTTTCCTTCAAAGCATGTGATGTCAGCCGCTGCTTCTTATTGACCAGCTGGGGTTGCTGGTGCAGAAGACACTGCCATCCCTGGTCGATGTTAGCACCAATTGTGCATCGCCCTGCGGGGGTGCTAGTGTCAGCCACAGTTAGCGCTGTGCAGATTCGATAACGAACCACGGGACCCATAGAACAGGATGAGCCACTCAGTAGTTAGCTCTGTGTTTCAATTCCCATTAATTCCCATCAGTTATTTAAAGCACTACGTTCTTGCACCAACTATGGTACTTAACCTGATCTAACTTTGCCCCAAAGTGGTAGTCGGATCTGACCCTGAAATTATAAACTACAGCTTTAAGAAAACCGAAAAAATTCTGACGCAGGGTTGTTCAGAAGGGCCATGACTTGCAAAAACACCTACCTCTCTCAAGTTGCAGTACAGGGCAGTAAAATAGCCCAAACCATGTTTACAACCTTCATCTTTCCATAGTTACAGACAATAAAATGCACCCTTTATACATGTTAAGAAAATCATCTTCCGATATAGGAACAATAATATATTTTTAAAACGTACAAATAAGCATTCTCTGTTTTTCCGTTGTTTACTCTAATACGTACAATACCCGGTGTACTTTTGGTTTAGAAGAGACCTGATTTTTTTCTTCAAAATCTCTGGTATAAAAATGTTTTATGAAAAAAATATCCTACCTGGTATTAAGCTACAACGGTTTTCAGGTTAACCCTGAAGAGTTTATCTTATTACATTTTGCCAAAGTACAGTAGTCGACATTTCCGCACAAGCAACTATTGCACTTGCAGCTGTAATACGTTGCTGTTGCTATGCAAAAACACGTACATATTTTTTTTATGTGTTTAAAAACATTAGGCTACATTTTAGGTGTATTATGTATATACTGTATGTGATGATTGTGACATAATTGTATTCTGTTGCAAATTTCTGGATACAGCCTCTTCTTCAATTCGAACTTTAAAGAGTAAGTTCACCCACTGTCTCAGCCTGTCTCTGCCTACTACACAATTTAGAAAAATATTTTGTGGGGTGAGCGAGGGAGAGGGTTAAATTTATGTTGTTGGTTTATGTATTTACTGCTAGATGTAGTGAAATTGATGACCGCTTGTTGCCTAAACCTTTCCGCACATACTTATGTAAACTGTGCTGGATAAGAGAATCTGCAAAATGCCTAAATGCAATTTGATGTTGTTATTTTAAAGGGTAAGTTCGCTATTTTGGACCTTGGACCCTATTTGCGGTCCGTCTTCCATGAACCTGACCCATGAAGTCCATTTTTTTGCTGATCGGTCCAGTATTGAGTTCGGTACAGATTTCCTGTAGGCTCTCACTGGGCTACAATGGAAGTGAACGGGGCAATCAGAAATGTTATGGAAAAACAACGATAAATGTGCTTTTATAGCTCAGTGTGTATTCTTACGGTCTCAGTATGCTCTCCTGTGAAATGTAGGCTATCGCAAACGCAAACCGAACGTTGAAACAACAGTTCCATTTGAAACAGAACTATTTCTCCGACCGCATTACCTCGCACTGTGGGGGGGGGCGCTTGAAAAGCAGTTGATCACAAATCCTGACCTCCCGTTGGAGTTTACTAGCTAGTAGCCTACAGCAGAAATATTTGTAACGCAGTTTTTGTAATCATCATTTGTAATAATTCATCACAGCAATGGTGCGCGAATGTGCAGTCCCCGGTTGTGGGAATAAAATGTCTGGACGCTCAAATACCAGTTTTCACAGGCTCCCGTTCTCTGACCCAGAAAGATTGAGACTTTGGCTGGTTGTCTTACGGATCGACATAAACACTCCAGTCAATCAACTCCGTTTGGCAGACTCGCGAGTTTGTGGAGCGCATTTCGACGCTACTGATTTCTGTAACCGCAAATCAGAAGCAAAACACTGGTTTCTAAAGAACACAGCTGTTCCTCGTGTCGGACCTGCAGCACTATCAAGCACCGGAGCGGAGGTAAGTTATATTTAGCTATAACGTTACTAACATTTTTTTTTTTTTTGAGCGCGTCCTCTGACCCAGCACTCAATACCAACTAACAAAATCCGAGCTTGACATAAGTTGTTTTCTTGTAACAAAACTGTCGGAAACGTTCATCAACTATAACTTTTTACAATTCTATAATGTTTTATTTACAAATGCTTGACGCATGGTGTCCTGTCCAAAGTTCTCATCTATCACATATCTGTTGGCAGTCATAGTGTAATGGTAATCAATGGAGATGATCCAGTGTCATCCACGGATACATCCAGGTTTTCAATGGCATTCGGTAGCAACAGATCCCACTCCCTACAACACAAACTTTCCTCCTCTCTGGGCATCTGCTTGCACCTCTTGCAAGAACACCAAAAGTCCCCCGAAATTCTTGGTCTAGCCTCGGCAGCGACTTCGGATAACATTACCTGCGCAACTTCAGCCTCTCTCTCTTCTCTTGCTCTCTTATCATCCATCTCTTGTAGTTCCGTGTCCGTGTATTCTGGCTCAAATCTGTAGCCAGTAACGTCAAAGTCAAAATCGAATTCTTCGTCTTCGTAATCATTATAGTCATCCATCATCCAAGTTTTTTTGTGGAAATTGTAGCCTACGTTGCTGCAGATAAACAAACGCAGACTGCTCAGCTAGATAGTTTCGTAAACGGCCGGCACACCTTCCCGCTCCCCTACCCCCGACACATAGTACTCCGCGAGTGCAGCGCAAACAAGCAACAGAGAAATGCTTACTTCCAAGCCATGCCAAGCACGTAAAAATGTTCGGATTGAGATACATTTCACAGGAGAGCATACTGAGACCGGTAACAATAGACCCTGAGCTTCCCGTCTCATTTATTGTACATGAAAGCACATTTATCGAACATTTCTGATTGCCCCCGTTCACTTCCATTGTAGCCCAGTGAGAGCCTACAGGAAATCTGTACCGAACTCAATACTGGACCGATCAGCGAAAAAATGGACTTCATGGGTCAGGTTCATGGAAGACGGACCGCAAATAGGGTCCAAGGTCCAAAATAGCGAACTTACCCTTTAAGGATCAGCACAATGTATGAACACATCATGTAGTCTGAAAAAGGTATGCTCATATCCATGAATATTTGTGTTAGCTGCACTGTTCCCTTGTCTTTTATTGCATATTAAAGACAGGCACATATCACCCACGCCTCTGCATTCTGCTCAGAGAAATGCCCAGAAAATTAGGATATCAGTGCTGATCGTATGTGTTGTGATCATCACCCCTGGCCTGCCTCATCACTGTATTTGTCTTCTACTGTAAGTGTTTATGAGTTTACTACTCAAAACTAAACCACACTGTTTGCTGTCCATGTTCTTGGGGTTTCCTATTGAAACAAACCACATTGGACTTGGCTTCAGTGTGTGAGGGGTGTGCATGTGACTTTACATATTAACACAAATACAAGGTAATATTTTTAAAAAATGTATGATCATTTAAATTTTCATCTTTATATTTTGTTGTTTCATTATGTATATGTGAATTATACTATTTCAATATTGGAACAGAAGTTTTAATTTCTTAATGTAAATCTTTCTCTTGTCTTCCTTTCCATGTCTCACTTGCTCTCTTTCTCGCTTATGCACACACACGCGCGCACACACACAGTTATGCAGAGTACAGAGATACAGTCTGAGCTGAAGGACCTTAAGGCTTACTTGTACTCATGGCAAGGTGAGTGAAACAGTATTTATCTGTGCACTGGTGTGCTGCAGAATTCTGGTAATAAAAAAAAATGAGGGATCCTATGGTAATGCCTCCAAAGCATTGTATCATATATATATATATATATAATTATATATACAGTGCTATCCAAAAGTACTTGGACAGTGACACAATTTTTATTGTTTTGGCTGTACTCCAGCACATTGGATTTGAAATGGAACAGTGACCGAGGTTATGAGGGGACTATGTATAAAAAGGGCTACAATTGAAACACGGTTGTGTCACTGTACAAATACTTTTGGACTGCACTGTATATGCAGTGTCAATTTTATTTATTTTTATATCCATATATTTCTATTTTTCTTGTTTTGTTGTTGACATAAATACATTTTTTTGCTGTGAAGTCCTACACCGCTTAATTGTTCAATATCAATTGCAAATAAGTCAATTTATTGTTACGATCTGTTCTTATTCTATAGTTTAGGACAATGCTATTTACTCAAACCAAAATAATTGCCTGCTACAGGCTGCCTCAGTTGGGTTTTGTAGAGAAATAGCCCATACGCTAATTTATTTATATTTACCAAATGAGGGGAATATGCCCTGTATATGCACTGTTTAAAAAGTTCAAATAATCATCAATGTTGTCATCAACGTCATTATAAACGGCAGGGAAGCGGACCAATAGGGAACACGAGGGGGAGGGAGTTCTGCTCATTTGACTGAATTGAATTAGTCCAGGAGCTGAAATTTAGATTGAGTGCATATCACTGGCAGTTCTATGTATACTGAGTTTAAAAAGGAATCGTTCATAAAGATTCGTTTGTACAATTTGGAACAACGCCAGTGTTTAGTGAGACTTGATGTATTGAATTATCCAAGGCTTTTAAATCAAATACAATTATTGTTAACAGCTGTTGCTAAGACATGTTGAAAGTTGAAACCCGATGTGGTGTGAATAGGCAAACCTTTGGAAAATGGTCTTTACCCTCCTGTGTTCATACAGAGCCAACCAAGGTGGCATTCGCAGCCTCATTGAGGAAAGGGGAGAACATTACCTTGGGACCATATCCTCAATTTCACATCCTTGTCTATAAAAATGTCTTCACAAATGTTGGCAGTGGTTACAACATCTCTACAGGTACTGTGTACTGTATATATTGCTTTTTGGCTATAATATAATAATAATATAATATGAATTTGCAAAATGATTTACTCTGAGGAAATCAGCTGATTAAATTCATAACGGAAACAGGGTCATGTTACTGTAAGATTGTGGCAGTTTGTTGTAAAGTGAAGTAGTTGGGACAGTTCTCCAATCTATATCTAATATCCTTTCTTTTGCTTGATTGGCTATCAAAAGATGCTAAATTCCTCTAGCCATCAATTAATGAGCTGTTTTTAAAGTATGGTAGTCAACTTCAGCTGTACCACAGCCAAACTGGTGCCGACTGTCCCGTGTGTCAGCTTTGTCGTCCGTTTAGTCTGTCTCACATCTGATGTATTATTAATTGTTTTTGGTTTTCCTCACTGTGGTACAGGTATCTTTACTGTCCCCCGTGAAGGGCGTTTACAGGTTCTTCTTCACTGGATTTGGATGGGGCGATAGCATTCCATGCCATGTCCTCCTCCATTTGAACAATGATTACTTAACGGCCCAGCTATGATAACAATCCTGGACCAGGACGGGGTTCCAGCAGCATGATTACCCTGGAGCTGGAGGTGGGAGCGATAATCTACATGGGACTCAGCAAGGGCAGGCAGCTCCATGTCAGTCCAGGGAATTACAATCTGTTCAGTGGCCGGCTGCTCTTCACCCTTTGAAATGAATCCAGGCATAAAATGTGTTCTACTGGGGGCCAATTCTTTTTATTCAGTCCATTGTAGGTCATTGTATTTCTTGTAAGAAAATTTTGATGAAACTAAATATAAATCAATGTTATGTATAAGCTGTTAATATGTCAATTAAGGTATTTGGTTTATCTTTACTATTGTTAAAGCTCAAGTCTTGATCTACAGCTTCTATAAAAATAAATATGTACATACATAGCATTGTCATCTACAGCCATAACCTCGGCTTTCTGCACGTGACATGTATTATTTGACATAGGGTTACACTAAAAGGTAAACAAGATTCCAGTCTACTTTCACCTGAGTAAATCAGGGAGTGTGGAATGACACCGGCTTGAAATTGTACAGTGGACCTAGCACAGCATAGTTCTTTGCTTTTATCATTTGGAACAGACTGGAGAGGGGGACAGGTATGATATTGTTGTCTTTGAGACTTTTTAGACTTCTGAGTTTTTGTTGGGGGCGTTCCGTCATGTAGAAGCCCTCTGTTGTTTTTCCCATTGTTACTTTGTGAACCTTTATAAGAGCCATATTAAATTAATAACCCTGATATCAGTGTCTTAGTGTGCATCTAGTTGCTTTGCATCATGTGATGTCTCAATCGCACGTGAGCTATAGCATAAGAGCTGCCTTGTAATTAAGCACAGCCACGTTCCTCCAGACAAGTCACTGATTTAGGTGTGCAAGGCAAAATACTTTTTGACTTGTACACCTCAAAACACTGATTGGTTAAAATTACTGAGACCGCATTAAATGTGATTGGTCTATTCTTTTTCTGGAGAATGAATGCTGCCTCTTATCACAAGCTGAATGTTTGACGTCTTAGTACATCTGTGCTTAGATAATGTAACAGTAGATAAAGGGGTACAATTATACAACCTGAAATTACATGACATCCACAATGCAACAGTAAATATAAATACAAGAACCAACTATGATTTTCCATTCATCCTTCAAGTTAGAAGTAATTGAGAAAATGATTTTCTATTCCACAAATACAGGATACATAATTGTTTTTTAAACAAACTTTATTCTCTTTACAATGTTAAGAAAAAAAATAAGAAATCATTTATGTCTTAACATAGAAAAATACTTTGTGTTAGCAAGTCAATAACACGTATATTTACAATTTATTATAGGGGTAGTGTAACAACACGGCTGTGATATAGCGTAAACAGAAATAACTATCATTATTGTTTTTAAAACGGCTTTTTTATTTCAACAACATTGCATCTCTAAACAGTTAACAGTGAAAATAGTCCTTGGGTATCTTAGCGCAAAATCTTGTAACATTGCAGACTTACTAACAATCTCCTTTAAATGGTGAGTGGAGTTATAGAAAGATGAGTTGTAATTTTGGCCTCATTAAATAAAATGGATGTGATTGTGTAAATTTGCAAAGGCTTTTTATTTATTTATTTTTTTTAACTGAAATCTTTCAATTATACAAAGAAAAAATTATCTCATACCATTTGAGAAATTACATTTTTGGATGAATTAATTCATATTTTTTGTGGGAAATATAACAATTTGAATTCTCAATATTTGGATTCTTCTCACCCCACCTTTGTTCATTTTGGTAGACTTTTCTAAATTGGATTTTCATCAGTGGCAGATTCTACATGGAGTCTTTAATCCTGTCCTGCCTCCATAAGGCACTAAAGGATTTAACAAGAATCTCACTTCAACTGAAAGTCATTAGATTAATTTACACCACCCAAGATGACCCAAATCCCACTCTGGCTAATTCATTAGATTTCTGTGTGATTAGTTACAACAATTTGTTTAAAATACTTTTGGAATATATGATCTACAATTTAGAGTACATGTTCCTGAAAACAAGAGCTAGGTGAGTCAGCTTGTACTTTGTCTTGGGTTCCTTAAAAAAGGAGAACACTTCTTTTTTTTTAAATGTATGTTTTCCTCAGAATTGTGTTGTGTAATTCCGTAGGCGTGTTGCAATGATTTTTTTGAACTACAGCCAGGAGATATACACAAATGCTCAGTTAAAATATTCCCAACAACTTCTTACTTTTCATGACTGTTTCAGTTGTGATCACATACTGAGCACTGTAAATTGTTCGGCAATGTACGGCAAAATCCAAACGACCCTTGCGATCAGATTTTGGTACAATGCACAATTTTATTATATTCATAAAACTGAGTTTAAAAAAAAGCAATGGCAGTATGGAGCAGACAACTCTTATGACATGTTCTGAATGTGAATTTGTGACATTTAATATCTGTGTTCCCTAAACAATAATCACAGAATAGAACTTTCAACCTTGATCATCACAATGGAATTGTAGCCTGGCACCCTTTATAGGAAACTACCAATTTCTTAAACTAGACTGAAGGGATGAAATGCCATCTTACCCATGAGTTGGTAATGAATAGCAAGGAAAAACATAGGCGGATTTTTGTGTTTATTTTTGTGGATTTTTAGTTGACTGGGTGGGTTTATTTTTCAAGTGTCTATTAATAATGAATGCCAGTGCTCTATCACACAGTGCTCTCTGCACATCTGCAGTGCAGCTTGAGGGGGAAGAACAGGTGGAGATGAAGACACACAAATCTTATGCCGACTGGGAATCCCTGGGAATCCGATGTATAAGTGGGTCATCTCTTGTGATGTGTGTGACCTGTGTCTTTTGACATAGCGGTCTAAGCGCCCTCACTGAAGGTGTTGTCACCAACAACAAGCATCACCATGGGTAACATGAACTTCTTTGTTGAGGAAGTCAGATTCATGCTTTTACCCACATCTTAGCTGTGAATTCCTGATTGCTGTACCAGTAACAGAACACTATGATTGTAAAAATAAAACAAAAACAGGCAAGAAGTACTCATGTCAAAACACCAGTCAAATCCAGGTCAGACATTTTGGCAAGTTTTGAGGTCAGAGGTCAGAGTTTTGATCATTCCCAAAACTCACAGCCGTCTGACCGGGGCTTTCCTCCCGTGCAGGGACGGGGCAGTGGGGCACGGGGAACAGCTTGGGGGGGTGAGCCACATCTTCAGTCCCAAACCCTGTCTGGAAGAGATCACATCCAGTGACAAACTAAAGGAGACATGCAAATACACAGGACACAGACAACTGCATGTGAATGAGCTCCAGTCTGCTCAGCAACAGTGCTGTGCCAAGCATTTCTCTGCTGCACTGCCGGTCATTAAAATGACTGGGTTTTCCCATTTCAAACTAGAGGTTGTTCTTCACGTATAGCAATGGCTCATTTAAAATGAACACGTCTGAGGCTAGCTGCACTTTGAGGCCTAGACACTTATGGGACACTTATGAATTCTGAAACCCATAATTATGACCCCACAACCATTTATTATACAGTTGGCTATACCTATTCCATGAAGATGCACATATTCAAACCAGATTTACGTTCATACGCAAACAATTAGAATGCCATAGAACATCAAGACATTCATTTGGTATATTAAACTGATGCAAGGATAAATGGGTATGAACTTCTCATGCCAGAGAATAAACATTACTCTGTGTGTTAAAAATACAAACCGAAAACAGGAAAGCACTGCCATCGTGCTGAGGAGTCTCAACAGGTTTAGATAAAATATCAACAAAACGGAAAAAAAAAAACTCAAATGTTTATACTTCATAATTTTTCTGAATTGTACAGGGCACAACCAATAAACATAATTGTCAGAGCATTTGTTTTCTACCTTTGATCAGAGAGAGTGCCCCTAAGGGCTTCAGAAGACATCACAGCAGTGTATGACCTTTGTACCTTTGTGCTGCTTACTCTGTGGGAAGCAGGTCTTTTTTCAGGTCAGACAACAGAGCAGCAGCTCCAGCACAAAGAGTGGTCTACATGCAGTTTTGTGGTCAATTCCAGCGACTCTCGGCTGCCACCGGGAGACAGATCGAGCTTTACGCCCGACGCTGGCCTCGGTGAGCCGTCTTGGTGACAGACATAGCTGGTCTTTGCGAAGTCTACGGCCCGGGGCAGCGGGAGGATCCCAGGAATACCGACGTTCACTCACCACACTCTCTGTTATCGTCTTTGGCGGGTCCCGTGGTAATCTCCTCCAGGAAAGCTACTGGTGCAAGTCCCCGCCTCCCATTGACCTGAGACAGAGAGATCAGAGATGCCAGAGACCTGAAATGGCTGTGTCAAACTCATTTGAATAACTGTGGAGGGAAGGTTACAGTTAGAACTAGGAGGTGCAGAAAATCTTCCTTTACTGAAATGAGTCATCAGCAGCTTTGCAATCGAAGACACGTTGCACTTTGACAAGAGTGGAAACTAACTTCAGGTCAAGAAACTGTGGCCCGGGTCATTTTGAGCTGAAATATACTAATGCCTGAATACAGCAACACTGTTTCAGAGTTAACTGAAGTGATCCCAAGATCACATTCAGTAATTTCACATGCCATACTTGTTTTCTGAGCGAGACGTTATTGACGCATTTTAACGTCCATGCAATCTTTTAGCATTGACCTGGAAGTGCCTGTATATTAATGCAATGCGACAAGCTTACTGTATTCCCACGGTATCTCACCCATCGTTCAGATAGCAATTTCCCCCCCCCCCACTTCAAAGGTTTTCATTAAGAATGCACTTGCGTTGCCATGCCAATGGGAGAGGAATTGAGTGGGAATCGGTTAATACCACCAAGAAGACTGGAAGACCTGAGTTCTCTCTGTTTGCAGAGAGACAGCCATACTATATGCGTAATGATAAACACCATGGCCTATGCAAGTCTGAAAGCTGGCCTGGCCTAGGTAGATAAGGGTTGTGCAGCAGAAGGGAGAGAGATAGACAGATAGATGAGACAGTCATCAGGGTGTGTGCAGTCACACGAGGAATGATCTGGTTCAAATCAATCTGACAAAGAGGGAAAACTCAAAAGTGTAGTTTGTTTTATGGTCTTTTCATGTCTTATTGAAAAGCTGAGATGTCCTGTTATTTTTGCATTCATAAAATTGAGGGATGCAGTGAGATTCCACAAAGACTGGTGGAAACAGATTTGCGTGTCTTCTGTTGTTGCGATTGATATTTCAGTCTAAGGAATCATGAAAGGATTACTCTTGGGAAAAAAACCACAAACATAAGACACAATCCATCCCCCCATGCAGGCACACACACATGCACACACGCACAGACCACACACACATAGACATACTCACACATGCATATACACACACAGAAACACAGATCACACAGAAACACTCCACACACACACACACACACACACACACACACACACAAAGCACATATAAATGCACACACAGGAAACCATGGACACATGCACAGTGAGTACCACAGTTGAGGGTACAGAGACAAAAAGCCTCTGATAGGAACAGGAATAAGTCCAAGCAGACATACAGCAGTCTGTCCAATAACAACACAACACTGCAACAATTAGGCGATAAGGGTACTGTGAAGAACAATGGCTCACGTCCAGATTCCTGAGTTTCCGGAAGAAATACAGCCTTGACTGACACTTTGCATGCACTTGATGACAGTTTGCCTCAAATGTCAGTTTATTATCTATGATGGTACCCAGATATCTGTACTCTTCCACTCTTTCAACTGTTTTGGCTCCGATGGTAAGGGGCCTCAGCGGGGACGGCTCACGCTCTTCTCCACATTCAAGTCCAAGAAATTGATTTCACACCACTGTTGGAACTGGCTGACAGCAGATTGAAGCTTGTTGTCAGAGTTGGATGTGTCCACAATTACTGTATCATCTGAGTACTTGATGAAAGTGATCTCAGGACAGTGGCAGTCATCTGTGTAGAGTGTGAATAACACTGGAGAAACTACAGAGCCTTGTGGTGAGCCAGTAGAGATGGTTTTGGTGGTGCTGCAGGGGCCTTTATATCTAACCCACTGAGGTTTGTCAGTTAAGAAGGACATTATCCAGAGGATAAGATGAGGGTTGAGGTTCATCTTCAGCAGCTTCTTAGCCATTAAATAATTTACATCATAAATCACACCAATATTCCAGACCAGGTTTTTTGGCTCGGCGCAGGCTTATAACAATAATGAACAGAGATCACCCCCCCCCCCCCCCATCATCCCCCAAATGTATCCCAGAATGCCACACAGGGGCGAGAACCCACCTCCGCCTCACAGAAACCATCTCGTCGGGGTGTGCTGAACACCCAGACGGTGTCACCCTCGCGGAAGGCCAGCTCCCGGGTCGGGTGGATGTTTGGACTGTCCTTCATTGGGCTGTAGTTGTATATGGCAACAAACTGCACAGATGCATGGACAAATTGCATATACTGTTGTACAGACAGACACATTACTACTGTACTGCTGCACAGTACAGTAAGCTGACATATATATTTTTATCTCTACATCTTACACATTTAATTACATGTAGGGTCTAGTCTGCATATTACAATCTTATGCAAACCAATACTGCATCAGTCCTTTGTTTTATATGCATATATTATTCACTGTCTCAATTCCTGCAAATTGAATCACAGGTGCTTTTGTTCTCTGTATTCATTACAGCAGACATATACGTGCGCTCACAGACACACACACAGACACACACACACACACACACACACACACACACACACACACACACACACACACACACACACACACACACACACAGTGTGAGAGAGATAGAGAAAAATACTAATTCCAGCACAAATCAAATTTAGAACCTTGAAGGGGTTCTCCATTGTCACCACACACATCCCTCCCTCCCTCCCTCCCTCCCTGACTCTCATCTCATGTACATCCCTCCCTCCCTCCCTCCCTGACTCTCATCTCATGTACATCCCTCCCTCCCTCCCTGACTCTCATCTCATGTACATCCCTCCCTCCCCTCCCTGACTCTCATCTCATGTACATCCCTCCCTCCCTCCCTCCCTCCCTCCCTCCCTCCCTGACTCTCATCTCATGTACATCCCTCCCTCCCTCCCTCCCCTCCCTCCCTGACTCTCATCTCATGTACATCCCTCCCTCCCTCCCTCCCTGACTCTCATCTCATGTACATCCCTCCCTCCCTCCCTGACTCTCATCTCATGTACATCCCTCCCTCCCTCCCTCCCTGACTCTCATCTCATGTACATCCCTCCCTCCCTCCCTCCCTCCCTGACTCTCATCTCATGTACATCCCTCCCTCCCTCCCTGACTCTCATCTCATGTACATCTCTCTGCTTCATCCTTCTTTCCTCTCCTCCCTGTGCTGAGTATGAACTGATCAGAGCGGAAGAGTAGGCCGCCAGGCAGTCTGGTGCTGCTGACCTACATTCCTCCATCAGCCGTTGGGTAGAGAAGGCCACCGCCCACACTCCTTCCCAGGAACAGCAGGAGCCATATCTGCCCTGCATCTACTGTAACTGCTCCCTCATATTCAGTCTACTGCAAAACCAACTGCAAAATAATTCATTCTCAATTATTAAAATCCAATTGCAAAATCACTCTCCATTATTAAATCCAACCACAAAATCACACTCTATTATAAAATACAACCGCAAAATCACTCTCCATTATTAAACACAACCACAAAATCACTCTCCATTACTAACTACAACCAATCCGACCACAAAACAACTCTCCATTATTAAACACAACCACAAAATCACTCTCCATTATTAAACACAACCAATCCAACTGCAAAATCACCCTCCACTATTACATTCATCTGAAAAATTGCCCTACACTGTGCAAAACACTCCACTGTAAGAAAAATTGGGTCATTTAATTATTTATATCATGAATATTACTGTAGAACCATCACTGAACCTTTTACTTTACAATATTATTGTTCTACTGGAGTAATATTATTTCCACAATTGTGGTTATAACACAATACTGAAACTCTGATGGCTTTTATGCAAACTATCTCCAAGAAGCTGCATCTCATCTAAATTAATTTGTAAACTGAGTTTCCTGAAGGGCTATTAATAAATTCAGTGGTTTGTGCTGGATTAGCAAGGCAGACTCATTAATGTAAATATAAACTGCATGAGACCTACAATACAGTAAAATGTATATGACAGTGCTGTGAATATGCAACCTGGCCTTACTGACACTAAGCCTACTTTATAATGATGACAAACAAGGTAGTGTGCGTGTGTGTGTGTGTGTGTGTGTGTGCGCTTGTGTGCGTATGTTTGTGTGTGTGCGCACAGGGCTGAGAATTATCCGTGCGTTTCTGTTCCAGATTGAGTGGTGCAGAAAGGTTCCTGTGACTTACTTCAGGGAGCATATCTGAGAGATGGCATCTTTTTAAACACTACTGCTTTATCTTTCAACATTGTGCCTCTGTAAATAGTAAATGTGATCTTCCTCTCTGTGAGTATCATCCCTGCAGTCTGTGTGCCATTGTTCCCATTCCCCTGCCCCTTCTCTCTGTGAGTATCACCCCTGCATTCTGTGTGCGATCGTTTCCATTCCCCTGCCCCTTCTCTCTGTGAGTATCACCCCTGCAGTCTGTGTGCCATTGTTCCAATTCCCCTGCCCCTTCTCTCTGTGAGTATCATCCCTGCATTCTGTGTGCGATTGTTCCCATTCCCCTGCCCCTTCTCTCTGTGAGTATCATCCCTGCATTCTGTGTGCGATTGTTCCCATTCCCCTGCCCTTTCTCTCTGTGAGTATCATCCCTGCATTCTGTGTGCCATTGTTCACATTCCCCTGCCCCTTCTCTCTGTGAGTATCATCCCTGCATTCTGTGTGCGATTGTTCCCATTCCCCTGCCCCTTCTCTCTGTGAGTATCATCCCTGCATTCTGTGTGCCATTGTTCACATTCCCCTGCCTCTTCTCTCTGTGAGTATCATCCCTGCATTCTGTGTGCCATTGTTCCCATTCCCCTGCCCCCTCTCTCTGTTCTTTGTTCTATTCTTCTGTAGCTCTGTCATTCCTCTCTCTCTCTCCCCGCTATTTTTTCTTTGCCTGATACCATTATCCAATGTGACTTACCTACAGCACAGTGCATATGAGCAGTAAATCAGGGTGCATTAATATGCACTAGTTTGTAATACAAGCTACTGAACGTCAGCCATAAAGCACAGCTGTCAGACTCACCATCACTGGTTTCACAGACTTTGGAGAGGATGGTTTCAATGCAAGTGAACTGTAGATAGTCTGGGGAAAAAATTAGTTGGAAAAATATGAATTTGATATTCACATTAAAATATTTAACGTAAAGCAAAAGAACACACTTGGCTGGTTCAAATCCAGATTGTGCCAGAGATGACCGTGGCCAGGAGTGTCACAGGGCAACAAGCAATCGACCAGACCGTAGCATCGCACGGGGAAGGAGGGGTTCACTCATCACGATATCCTAGCAACTCATCTGATCTACTACTCAGAGCTTTCAGCGAGCCTGTATAAGCTGCACATGCAGTGTCATCCTAATTGAAAGCAATAACTGTAAGTAAAAGCTAATCTGGTTTATTGTAAACTGAAAAGATGGCTGCATGCATTTATGTGTATGTACAACTGGTTGTACAGTTATGATCAAGCTTTTGAAAAATAAGAAATAATCCTGGGTAGTTTGTCTTCAAATCAGAAAATAATAATGCAACCTTGCAATAAAAAAACAAGAATTTAGGCTCAGTGGGAACCGGTGTAGCTACACCACCTGCATCCCTGCCCGGCAGCATCCATTCAAACAGAACAGTTTGTGTCTATGCCATTCTTTTCCTCTCCATGGTAACAACATCCCACAGCCAATCAAATTCCAGACCTTCGGCTGTGACAGTGTCCCTGTGAAATTGTGATTAAGCGGGAATTGGTGCAGGACAGTTGATGGGGCACTTTTAGGGGTGCTTCATGTCACAAATAAATGATTGAGAGGCTTTTTAATGAAAACTGGGTTATGTGTAATGGCGACATGTAGGACAGGCAAGGGAACTGATGCAGTGGAACCAGAAGAATTATTTATAGGAATTTTGTCCTGGATAGAGGGCTCTTTGGGACAGTACAGTACGTATGAAAGTATGAAACAGGACAGTATTTTTCCTGCACATCGGTGATGCATATTAATTAAAGTGAAGAACAGGCAGTAAACTAAACCTTAGGTATCAACTTTACCATTATTGAAATAAATTAATAAAACCTTAAATACCATGAAAGCAAAATGTATATCACAGCACAATATTCACTACCTTCCTGATTTCAAGTTGTCTGTATATGTGCTTGTTTGCAGTGCAAGTGTGAGCATTGAACAGAAAATGGAAGTCATTTATGGGATTCAGAACTTGTGTGTATATGTGCATATGGTGTATGTGTGTGTGCGCGCGTGTGTGTTTGTGTATGTGTGTGTGCGTATGTGTCTGTGTGTGTGTATATGGTGCATGTGTGTCTGTATGAGAGTGAGCGTGTACATTAATATGTCAGTGTGACTCACTGGCTGAGTGGTCCCACTGGGTAGACGCAGTGGGGGGGTCCTCAGGTCTGGTGTGGGCGGTACTGACCCAGCCGGGGGGCTGCTGCTCTTGTGCAGGACATGAACCTTCTCAGCAAAAAGCCCGTTAGAACCCAGAGTCTGAACACTGATGTGGACTGGCACCGACAGATCCAGGTTCTCCAAAACTGCCTGAAAATAACACAATATAAGAGATAAAACACACACTCACACACGCAGACACACACACACTGAAGCACATGCACACACACACAAACAAATGCACATACAGACACGCAAACATATGCACACACACATTTACATGCACGCACGCACACGAACGCACATACAGACACGCAAACATATGCACACACACATTTAAACACACGCACGCACACAAACGCACATAGAGACACGGAAACATATGCACACACACGCACGCACACGAACACACATACAGACATGCAAACATATGCACACACACATTTAAACACACGCACGCACACAAACGCACATACAGACGCGCAAACATATGCACACACACGCACGCACACGAACGCACATACAGACACGCAAACATATGCAGACACGCATGCAAACACACACGCAAATGCACACACACACTTTCATTTTATTTTCCTTTAAAACTGCAGTTTTACACATACAGTAAATGAGCGAGCTTCAGTTAGCTCAGCATGGTATTACTGGCTATAAATAAACCCTATAATTAGCTGAGCCACAGTAACAAGGGTGTTACTTCACCTTGGTACACGCTGAGCTCATCACTGACTTGTGAAATTCCCCATCAACATAGATCTGCAGAGAGAAGCAGACAACAGTTAGTGTGGAGCAGTGGTCAATGTGCTAAAAGTTGTTCAAATATAGTTCTGAGATCACATGTAATGAGAGGTGCTACTGTTGCACCCTTGAGAAGCAACAGCTGCATCGTTGCAGTCAAAGACCCAGCAGAATCCATGGATTATATCAAACGTAAAATGGCATATGCAAAAAATGACAGTCGCCTAGCGTGCGTAGCGCATGATAAAATCCAGGTTCATTCTTTTATTTCAACCTACTGATATTTATCGAAATGCACTTAAACACATTTTTACAAATCAGAACAAATCAGAATTTGAAAGAGTGAGGCAGAGCCCACCTAACCGCTCAACCTTTTAACCACTCGCATTCACATCGGCAACTATGCACAGTTGTTGCATATCCAACAGCAGACATGCAGTATTATAAGTGCAGTCGATTGGTTTCATTAAAAAAGTTGACTGGCAGCTCCAAAAGGGAGTGAGTGAGTCAGCAGAGTTTGTGGATGGCAGCGTCTGTGAGTCTGTTGAGTAAACCTAGCTTGGTCAAAAGTGCGAATGGACAGACAGTGACACCACAGCGGACTGTGGAGAACAAGCTGTCGCCTGCTTTTTCACTCCTTCAATTATAAATGAGATGTGCTACTCCTTCTGTCCCGCCATCTGTCTCGGTGGGAGTCCAGGGGTGTGGGGTATCAGTAGTGCGGCGTGAGGGGGGCTGGACATCACCAAATGTGACCCTGTGCCCACAGCGACTCACACGGCGCTTTTTAATCTAACGCTATCCAGAAACTAGTGATCGCTAGCGATTTCATGGTGTCAAACACATCTGCTGCACAAGCTGTGCAGGGCGCTGTAGCATTTCTAGACTTTCCTCAATGCATACAGCTGGTGCAGCAGGGTCAACGTGCTTATAAATAGAGCGCAGCTGGTGAGAAATAGATGCCCTCATTTTGGTGGCTGAAGGGAAGACTACCTGAATTGATACATTTTAGGTGAAAAAAAAGGCACAGCTTCTTAAAACTCTGTAAAAACTGGACTGCTCAACATTTAACGTTCAGACTGAACTCAGTATTGCTTCTGTACAGACCACGCCCAGCCACCCACCACACCCAGCCACTGGCCAATGCCACAGTTTTGGGCTGATGAATTGGCCTTCTTTCCATGGAAAAGCTATGGTTATTGTTCATACAACAGAAATCAGGGAGAAACCGCTACCATACATCTGCAAATTGAGAGAAATAAGGGGATTCCTCCTACCCTGTATCCATACACGAAGGTGCCATTACTGCAGCCTAGTTCATCAAGCGGCGGCCTATCCCAGCCAATCATCAAGCTGCTGTGGCCCACTGTCTTTATGACTTCCAATGAGCCCACTGCTGCGGGAGGTTCTGTGGGCGGGACAAAAGAGCCACTAAATCACTGTGACATCACACCTAACCTAACAACCAGAACGCATATACCATGTATGTAGACCCTGATGACCAATATTGCAAAACCCTGATATGAAATAAATGCAATGCTATCTTTTTTCTCTACTATTCAAATATACATTTCAATTAGCAAACTATGAGTTTTTAGAGGAATACTTTCAGATTCATAAAAAAATCAGCAAACTCTGTAATTCAAGTTACATACAGTACATCCCACCTAATAGAATATATTAGGCGGGATAGAATAATGTATATATATATATTATAGAATAATGACAGAATTTAACACACTCATTCAATCTCCGATTTGAAACCCTAAATTGTAACAACATACGTTCCACCAAATTACAGCAACTAATGAATGCATTTAGTCAGAGTTGTGTATGGTTGTCTCCCACTGTCTGACAGCCCTGATGTCTTGTATGCCTTGGGTGAAATCAGAATCAGGGAAAGGCAAATTTCTCTCCAATCATCACGCTGATTACATCAAGCCTAGCGGTCAAACAACTGATTAATCCCCAGAATAAAACACAACTAAAAATCATTCCACAAATATTAAACCAGCCAAAGAATCAGACTATGGATATTTTCTTCAAAAAAAGAAAATTGCAGATCAGAACCCGGTTAAAAATATTTCATGATCCATCCACATCTGAATGCGCTAACTAAAGATCGGCTGAAAGTGCACCACATAAATGACTACACTACAGACATATCCCCAGGTAAAATACCTAATTACAGCTTCATCCTAAAAACCACTGTAATAACACTGAGAACACACAATGCAGCTCTGTAACAGAACATGTCCACACAGAATACTTTCGCATTCTTCAGATAACAGAATCTAGTAGCTTTGTCTTTTGCAAAAGGTAGACTCTATTATTGTTCCAAAATGACATCTGAAAAACTTCCAAGAACAAATTGTAAGCAATTACTAAAATACGGAACATTTTCATAAGCTCACTGAGGAAATTAATAAGCTGTGGGAATAAGCTGTGTCTCTTTAAATGGCTCTGGTAGAATCCAACTTACTTTGAAATGTCAGTTTGAGGTAGAGATGATAAGGTACATATGATTTTTTAAATTGTCTGAGTTTGGACACTTTTTTCCATAAGGCTAGGAAAAGATTATTGACACTCTAGCCATTACAGCTTTAGTAATTTCTGCTTTGTGCCTGATAGACACCTGCTGGACTGGTACATAACTTTGGTAGAAACCGATTCACACGAGAGGCTAATAAGCAGGATAATACGCTAAATGAGACACATGGCATCCATGTTTGCTGTTGTGAGAGGAAAAAAATAAAAGCTATAATTTAGAAAAGGCACATCTCCTTTTCCTTTTTCTACCTTGTTTTGCTCTTACTGATCTGGCCTCTGTAAACAGGGTGTTAGAGAAGCCGCCTTTGACATCTTCGCCCTGGCTGTTCAGCAGGGGCAGGACAGAGAGATTGCTGGGGAAGACCACTGAGGAGGTGCTGCAGGAGGCCCCTGAGGAAGTGCAGACACTGGCTTCGCCCCTGGAGGGACAGGTGTTATTCAGCACCACGGCTCTCCTGGCTGGCTCCCCAAAATCGCTCCCCATTGCCTGCAGCTGGTCCTGTTCCTGCTCGCATTCAGGCCCCTTCCCTGCCCTTTCCCGGCAGAGATGGGCACACCTTCCGGGCTCCGCTGGCTCAGACAGGTCCAACGAGGCACCCAGGGGTGGACACGGGGCGGCAAAAGGACTGCAAGCTGTCTCAAGGTTTGAATTGGGTCCAGCTGAGGAAACAATCTGGCAAGAAAGCAGAAAGGAATGGAAAGGGATTTTTTTGTTAATCGGGAGTACTCTGAGGTCATCAAAGTGCAACACAAGCAATCATTAGTCCTGAGCAGACAGCAGCCTGTGATGGAAGATTATGGGGAGGAATATACGGTCACTGGATCTCACCCAAATGGGAAGAAAATGGACTGTCATCAATCATGTTTTCCCAGAGGACTTCTCAATGACAGAGATCAGGTGGTCACTCAGACAAAATGGTACGTTTGACTATTACATCTACAGAATATGATTTCCCAGTTCATCAAAGTTGACTGCACGCCTGCACTCCATACCTTCTACATATGTGTACAATAACCAGTCCTGTGGAAAGTCATTCATTCTGTTGGCTTGAAATTAATTCAGATAGCATGACTTAATTGGCCTGTCAGTCAAAACTAACCTTTTGAAATCGACTTATGACGTGTTAAAAAGGGTAGGCATTATAAGCAACTAGCTTCAGCCTACACCTATTTCGGACTGCAGAGACCCTGAATTGTTGTGTTGCATTGACTGAAGATGTGATTTGAGTATCTGCCAAATTTGTGTAAACATGCTGATTGCAGACATATTATTGTTGAATGCAGACCGAAATAAATTTCATTTCATTTCAAATTTCATTTCATTTCAAGAGAAAACAACCTGAACACACAGGAAATTTATACATTTATTTTGTATTACCTCTTGTGTCCCAAAACCAGTCATTTGCAATGACAGCTTTTGAAAAAAAAAATATATATAGGTTTCTTATGATAAAGAGGTTTGTTAAGATAAAGTCTGAATTGAACTGGAAACAAACCACATTCAGATTGTGTTGGATGTAATGTCTGACAATATATTTTTTTTCTTTTTACCAGCATACAAGCGACACTTATGCATGTTCATACATTTATTTCTTACGGTACCTCATATGAAAACACAATGTGTGTATTATTAATAGGAATCCAGCAAGGCATGACTAGTACAACAAGAGATTGTAAATAGTTTGTATTAGTACTCTTTAATTATTACTTGATAATTGTTAGCTCGCTAATTCTAAGGGTTCCGCTGTCTTTGTTACTTGGATACCTTAGCTAGTGCTAATCACCTGATGTTAGCCAGCTAGCTAGTCGGTGATAGCGGAGAGTGTGTCAGATGTTATTTTGCGATGGTTACAGCTGGTTGGATTTCATGTGTAGCATTCCCCGTGATATTGGCTAGACGCGATCAGTGTAATTCGTAATTTATTGACCTAGCCAGCTGCACTCTCCTCAAGGGAAAAGTGACCATTTCAAAAAGCTAACGTGTAACTATTAATTTGTTAGCTAACTCGCTGGCTTGCAATGTTGTGCAACTAACGTTACTGCGCTTGTTTTTATAAGGCATGTTGAGTTGTTTAGCTAGCTAGCTCATCCTAATTTATTATCGTTTAGCTCTAGCTAATGTGCTCAGACCCAAAAGTATTGTGACCTAGCTAGACATTTTTGCATTTTCTGAGTTTGTATTGTTACCTGGTAATTGCTTAAATGGGACTGTTGAAGTTGATGATGTAAATTGATTATCTTCTCAGGACTGGTCAGCTTCGAGCTTGAACCAGTACAGCTGGCAGCTGAGGGAAGAGGTTGATGGTTCAGGTCCTCCTTCTCCTCTAGAAAACATGCAGGAACCAGCCCGGCCTCCCCCTTCACTTCTGCGTGGTACAGTCCACGGCTGTCCGGAACTCCAGTCACTTGGACTGCTTCGCCAGCAGACAATGGGAGCTTAAATGATGATAATTAACACAATTAGTACTAGTTCTGAATGTCCAATTTGACAATATCTTCAGATGACAAGATAATACTGCATTATCAGTTTAGTTATTTTTAATTAGTAACTGAATTTGATTTGGTTGCACTTTATATTGAACGATGACTGACCCAGGGCAAATGTTTCTTCCACTGTACAACACCAAAATAAGAGCAATAATTAACTTTGATAGAATTTGGCACTATAATTCACTGATAGAGGACCATAATCATGATCAGTGGATGCGCTAAAGTACTTATATGCCATATATGGAGGTTCACAGCAGATGAGGTACACACTGATTTATTGTCAATATTGCATCCCCATTGCCCAGTATTTTTATTGACACATTTCCTTAAAATGTTGTACCATCTCATTGATGGTTGATGGCAATTTGTGCACACATGGAGAAGGGGCAGTTGTACTCACACTGGGGTACACGGGGGAGGGGCAGTTGTACACTGGGGCACAGGAGGAGGGGCAGTAACACTCACTGTAGGCAGCATTGTTTGTGGCATGTCTGGTGAGGGGCAGTAGTCAGCCTTGGCAACACACATCCTGAAACTGAGTGACGTGTCCACGTCAGACAGACTCCCCCGGCGGCAAGACAGAGAGCGTTGAACGGGACCTGAGGAATACAGCACAACAAGCAGCACTGTTACAGTTAACAGCTTCAATGGTAGTAGTGGCGTTATAAGAAACTCCATTACCCATGATGCCATTGACGTCACAAAAGACATCAGTTTCAAAGCCATATGCTATTGACTATGATAGGAAGAGTTATGTTGGCTGATTGCGTGCTGTGTTAAGACAACCAAAATGAGTAACCATATTTCAGATGGTATTTGTTGATTGGGGAAATACAGGCGACCTCAAACTCATAATAATGTGTTAATGCTCTCATGTAAGTGTATACTTACCTTCCTCGTAATTTGTCTTTCTGGCCTCCCATACATTTCTGCAAGCTTCCTGAAAATAATAAAATGATAAAAGCTCAAAATAAGGTACCACAATAAAAATCTGAACTGCTAAGTGGCAAAATAACAAATAGGCCCTTGCAAAAACCAATATGTGCATTCTATTTGAATCAGTGGGAAATACCATGATTGCTTTATACCATGTGACAAGTGATCTAATTTACATGTATGACTTCTCATTTCCTATTCCATGTGAAGCACAGAGGTAATTGCATATAATGCTCACCCCCCCCCCCCCCCCCCCCAAGGCCAAGTATCTATTTCAATACCCGACTGAGACCATACTTTTATTTTTATCAGTGTATAACATCAACTCATTTAATTTGATGACTTGGTTTCATTCATTACACAAATGCATTTACAGTAATCAGAGTAAATACATTTATAATGAACAGCTGGTCTCAGGGTGAAACAGCATGACCTCCATGCTCAGTTGCTTTTAGCAATTCAATTAGCGATTTGCTTGAAAATCAACAGTGCTTTCTTTGATGAGGTGGGGGGGGGGGGGGGGTGCATTATCTGTCTCCTATCTTTGCAGGAAAAAGGATTCAGATGGAGTCTGCATTTAACAATTACATACTATGTAAAGGTGTAAAAGTATGTATGTGTGTGTGTGTGCACACAAGTGTGTTTGCTTCTGGTGTATACGTGTGTGTGTGTGTGTGTGTGTGTGTGTGTGTGTGTGTGTGTGTGTGTTACCTGTGTTCTATTTGCTGCAGATAAGAAGGTGCTGGAATACTCCAGGAGTGCTGTGTCATTGACCAGGCCTTCTGCTTCCTGTGTGAGAGCACAGTCTATGCAGCCGTACCTGCGCAGGGTCCGAATCATCTGGACAATCAGGCTATTCCTCTCCTGACACTTCTGCACCACACAAGACAGCTTGGCCTGTCAATCAAAACAAGACAATCTCTTCTGCAACAGGGGCGGTCACAATCAATCAATGAATCAATAAATAAAACAACCAGCCAGCCAACTAACAAATTAACACAATCAACCAATCAGCTTGTAGAACAATCTCTTATGCATAAAAACACTCAAGGAGAGGTCACAATCAAATCAACAATCGATCAATGCATGCTCCTTTAATTGATTGATTGACCACATTTCCCATTTGCAGAAGACACATTCACCCAACTGAAAATCCTCTGACATGGTCATTTCATAATACAGACTGGGCCAGATATTAATACATATTCCGTGAATATACATATAGATTTTATGTTCAACAGTAGAAACCATACTGGAGTCATGTTCCCGGAACTGGACTTGTGCCGTTGAGTAAGGCATTTAACTCAAATCTCTTCAGTAAAAATATGAATCTGTAAAATGAATGTAAAATGTAAACTGACATTGTTTTTTATAAGTGTACTTTCTTAATAAATGATACAACAGCTCACACTGTCATAGTTTCAGTGTGAACATTAGGCTGTTTTAATTAAAGGTTCCATCATGAACGTATTTATTCCAGGAGCTAAAGTGATATTCACTTGCATTAGATATCTGAGATATCCTCCTCACATTAAACACTAACCTTTAATGGAGCCATGTCTAAATCGGTCTGGGTTTTTTTCTGCATCAGAACATCAAACTAAAAAAAGGAAAACTGTTATTATTATTTCATTAACAGTACATATATATATTATATATTATTATTGAATTGCAATTATAGAATTAGTCTGTACTGTGGCAAAGGAACATTCATTAGATTAATGAAAGGCAAAAAATAACATCATTAACCCCACATAAAAGCTTGATTGGCACATGCTGCATGCTGATCTCAAGCATGTTAATTGCAACAGTTCCCTCTTGTGGACACTGCCTGCAGACAGCAGTACTCACTTAATCCATCAGAAATTACGAAGGTCACTTCTTTTATAACTCTTTGGCTGTGACCAAATATGATCCCTGTTCCCTGCCCCCTGTCCACTCAGACCTGTGTCTACTATGTGCCTTCTCCCCTCACTTTGCAAGCAGTGTGCGAAAGGAATCCTGTAAAAACCATTTCCAAACTAGTGAGGAAGTAGTTTGTAGTATTTTTTTTACATTTTTTAATTTTTATTGAGAATATCAATCAGTTTACATTGGACAATGGTTACAAAGTGTAGATTATGAATTAAGATAGAATTAACAAAAATAAAAAGAGAGTAGTACGTAATATGTCCCGCTCTTTTACTACAAGTTGTAGTTTTTACTTCCTGATTGTCAGATGAGTGTGCTCCTGAATCCCCTCAACAAAACCCCAGAAATAAGAGTTAAAGTCCCCTCATTTGTGAGTCGCCCACTTAAAAGCTTTTCGACAAAGTCGACTCAAATATTCGGTCACAGCCTCTGTTAGAGGGTGTTACCTGCTGTCTGATGTCATCATAGCATGCCTGCAGGGTCCTGACAGTTTCACTCTTGTCCTCCAGTTTCCCCTGCTGGCTCTTCAGGGCCTCATTCTCTGCTTTCAGCTCATTCTCTACAGCCAACTGTTAATGACATCACAGGACTGTTTCCACTGGAACACCATGGCTGTGTCCGAATCAGATCCCCATCTACTGCATCCTGAGTCCTGTGTACAGTGTACTGGCAGATGTGTGCTGTTTAATGTGACTGTTTAGCCGCGATGTGCAGTACGCAAATAAATATCCTCATCAGCGAAGTTGCGCCTCATTTTTTAAAAACGATGCTGCGCGTCATATTTATGCTACTAAAATGTTTGTGTACTTCTTGAAAAGCGTGCTCCCGAATATATTCAGAGAAACCCCAGAAGTAAGTGTATCATACGGGGGGTTTTAAGTATACTATATTTAGAGAAAATTTCGCCTGCTTAACAACTTTTTCATCCTGTCTGCTCAACAAACCTACCTAATAGTACGGAAGGGTGCTTATTCAGACACAGCCCATGACTACAACAAGCTGTTATAGTGAGGCGTTGGGGGTGAGTCAAACTGGCAGAATATTACACAAACAGCTCCGCATTCAACACTATTGTCCCCCAGCAGGCTGGTCACCAAACTACTGGACCTAGGTCTCAGCAGCCCCATGTGCATGTGGATCAAGGACTTTTTTATCAAACCGCCCACAGACAGTCAGGCTCGGCCCTTACCTCTCACCAAGTCTGACCCTCAGCACCGGTGCGCCACAAGGCCCATCCTCTACTCCCTCTACACACACGACTGCATCCCCGCACACCCCTCAAACACAATCATAAAATTTGCAGATGACACAACAGTGGTAGGACTGATCTCAAACGGGGATGAGACAGCCTACAGAGACGAAGTCTGCAAACTGGCTACTTGGTGCTCTGACAATAACCTCTCTCTGAACATCAAAAAAACGAGATAGCCCATCACAGACTACCGTAGACACAGAGAAGACCACTCCGCCCTAAGCATCAATGGAGAAGTAGTGGAGAGGGTCTCCAGCTTCAAGTTTCTGGGAACCCACATTTCTGAAAAACTCACATGGACAATCAACTCCACAGCCCTGATTAAGAAATCCCAACAGCGGCTCTACTTCTTAAGAACACTTAAAAAGCCAACCTGTCTGAAAAACTGCTTGAAACATTCTATCATTGCACCATAGAGAGCATTCTGACTTACTGTATAACAACATGGCATGCAAACTGTTCTGCAGCAGACAGGAAAGCTCTCCAGCGGGTCATAAACACATCACAGAAAATAATCAGATTCCCCCTGCCCTCACTGGAAGACATATTCAGAACACACTGCCACCACAGAGCAAATAACATCCTGAAGGACACAACTCGCCCATTCCAACATCTCTTTTCTCTGCTCCCATCAGGAAGGCGCTACAGGGCCTTAAAGCCACCCCCCCCCCCCCCCCCCCCACACACACACACACACCACAGGACTATGATGTGAAGTGATGGGGATTGTTCAATAATTGTGGACTGTGCAATATAGCCTAAAAACTGGGGAAACGTGCAATACTTTCTTATTCTTATTCTATTTATTATAAAACGTGTCTTTTAAACCTTATTGTGTCTTTTAAACCTTATCAGATATCTGTTTTTGTCTGTCATATGTGTGAAACCGTTTTTATTCAGGACTGCACAGCAAATTTCGTTGTACAATTGTGTGCAATGACAATAAAGGTTATCTTATCTTATCTTAAGCGTTCAGGGAGAGGATTATGGGAGTAGTAGTACTGAACCACTGTCTCTAGTTGTGTACTTCAGCTTACATCAGTGCTGTGCCAAACTTTTAGTCAGAACATTCTAGTTGAATACACCCTTGAATTCATGCGGTCCTTCTCACACTTACACATGCAGCTCACAATTAACATCATAAAGGTTAACTCTTCTGGCTCTCCAAGAGTATACCAAAGTAGGATGACTGAACGTAGTGGATGAAGAGGGAGTAAAAGCACTTTGTCACCTCTCTCACGCACCTTTGTGTTGAGTTGTGACTGCAGGAGGGTCAGCTGCTCTTCCTGTTGACACTTGAGAGAAGCAGAATCACTCCGTCCCCTCTCTAGTTCTGTCACTTTGCCCCTCACCTCAACAATCTGAAATACACAGGGATTATTCATAAGACATTAACATCACCATATATTCACCTCACAAATATGAAACAACAAAAATTTTCAAAAAACTTAAAGCTCAACTCCCTTAACCAGTCTGAACCATGTCTACAATATTCACAAAGCATTTATCTCACCAATACTGTTTCCATATCATGCCTTTGGAATACTTGCGTAAGAGTTAAAAAAAAGAAAAGAAATATATATATATATATTTATTTATCTGCCCTTGTGATGAAAGAACAATTGATATTTATGCTTTGGGAATATGAAAATAATATAGTTTAAAAATAACTTGCACACTGTGGTAGCTTCCAGTTATTATGTAAGTATATTTCTTCCAGAAATCTAAAAACTATTTTTGATTTATGGAATAAATATACTTTTATAATAACTGGGAGCTACCACAGTGTGCAAGTTATTTTTAAACTATATTGATTATATTTTGTAACTCAGCAACCGGAAATGAGATCTGCACGTGTATTTTGAATATTAAAATAATAACCGCAGGTGTTATATTATTCAGAAATTCACAGTTGACAGATGTCAGCCACCTCAGATGTGTTAGGACAGACCATACAGACTACCAGTCTTCCCCAAAACAATGGTCTACATACAGGTGGTTCTTCTTTTCTTTCCACAAAGTGCTGCTATCAAAATGCAGCCTATGAGGAAGTCAATACAGCGAGACTGTGGGAGACTCACATCTCTGAATCTACCCAGTTTCACTGATTAAAGGGGACACTTAGACCACAGCACACTGTCACAGCCCGGAGGTCTGTACCTCTTCTCTCAGCCTGTTGTTCTTCCTCTTCATCTCCTCGGCCTCTTTCACACACTCTCTCATCCTCTTGGCTTCATTCACAGCCTGCGAGGCCTTCTTCTCTGCCTCTTCTCCTTTGGCTTCTGCCAGACCCAGCTCACGGTACCATTTCTGTGCCTGCAGGACAAAGGAGCACTGTGGGTAAATACTCTATGCCAAATACAAACTGGTGGGACACACTGTATGTACTGTTGCATGACAGTCCTGGTTCCTGGGGCTCAGGTCAGCTGATGACACAAACAGGTAAGAAGAGAGCATGTATGTCTAACTGACGGGTTTACACGGAAGCACTCCACCCGAGGATTCGTTGTGTTTGCACTTTTCCTCTTTATTTCAGATTTAGAGCCAGCGCTGTGGCGTAAGGCAGGCACTGTGTGTCATTACTGTGAGGGAGACAGATGTGTAGTAACCCCAGCAGGTTGAAAGTTTGAATCCCTGGTGAGATGCTACTGTTGTAATATCTGAATTTCTACAGCAAATATGTAAAAACATGCTATGAAGTGTCCATTATAAGCATCTTCAAGGCAAATGACTAATGTATTATTCATGATTGGGAGGGGCAAATGACACTCTCGCTGATGATGAGGACAGCTCTTTGCATTCTCCCAGTCTGTTTCATGGGGCATGCGATGCGACCATGGCAACATGCATAGCAATATACGGGAACGGGAATGCCCACCTCGGCCTTGGTTTTCTCCAGCTCCTCCATACACCGATTCAGTTCTGTTGCCATAGTTTCCAGTTCCCTTTGTAGATTGCTGTCTTCTCCCATTGTATGCTCCTGAAAAGGGGATTTTTGTGCACTTTTCAAAATATGATGCAGTAACTGAAAAGTATGAGCAGACAGCAAACAGCTGCTAATGTGTATTACAATGTGTACATATTGCTTAATAAAATCAACCGATGCCGGGAATCACATATAGGGTCTGATGTACTAAGATCTTTAGCATGTGCAATATCGTGCAATATCACACGCAAATCCATTAACATAACCAATGATTGGTCATGGCAATTATTTTGCACAAATCATTGGTTGGGTTATTAGTTTTGCATGTGTTAAAAGGTTTTGCACATGCTAAAGGTCTTAATAAATCAGGCCCATAGTGCGATATGACTGTCATATGTAATGTGCTGCAATATTATGTATTTTGATTGCATAAGCTTTGTTCTCTACTTTTAGCTCTTCATAATCTCAAACAAAAAAACACAAATTATCAATGAAATTACAAATTTTTTTACATAACAGGAATTATGTTAACTGGTAGAAAATGAGTCTGTCTATCTGACATTTTAAATGAGACATGAAGAGTGTAATATGGCAATATGTGGCGATTTCTGCATAAGATGCCTGTTTTCATGTCCATGCAGCTAACCTGCAGTGTTTTTGATGCCAGGGATACTCATATTCACCTGAAAGGTACTCCCCAGATTGACAGTTTTATAAGAGAAGACTGTGGCTTGACTCTTCCGAGTGATTTCAGGGGACATTTTGTGTCTTGGCGACTGCGTGGAGTCCTTTGGCATTAACTCTTTTGGCATTGCCTGGTTGCTTTCCTCGGCTCTGTGTGCCACACTGTCCGCTCCTGGTGTGTCTTTGGCCGTTTGAAGCTCCGTGTCTTTTGGAGCCGAAGAATCTGCAGCCCTGCTCGCCTCTGTTTTCGCCTCTAGGGTCTGAATTTGTTTGAAGGCTTGATTTTCCTTCCTCAGAGAATCCACTTCTTCACAGAGCTGAGCATCCCTCTCTGAGGCTCTTCTTCCTCTCTCCTCCAGGGCAGACATTTTCTCCAAGAGGTCTTTATTCTTCTCGCCAAGAGTTTGACTCTGTCTCTCCCGCTGCTCCAGGAGGTCCGAGTGTTGAGTCCGGAAAACGGCCGCTTCCTCCTGGAGCCGGGTGCTCTCCTCCTGCACACAGGCCAGCCGCTGCTTCACATCTCCCAGCTCCTGGAGCTGTGCAGAGATGGCATCGTTCGCCTCCCTCAGAGCCAGGAGGTCCCGCTGGGAGGCCGTTTGGGCCTCCCGAAGTGTGGCTGCCTCCCTGGTGCCGGCGACCCGCTGGGCCTGCAGGTCAGAGATCATCTCAGAGCTGATCTTCAGTGCCTCCTTCTGCTCCTCCACCTTCTGGACAAGGCTGCTGTTGGTCTGGCCGAGCCTCTCCAACTGGACTGAGAGGTCCTGCTTCTGCCCCTCCAGGCTGTCCCTCTCCACCCGGGCCTGCTGTAGCTCCTCCTCCAGCTCGGAGGCCAGTCGGGAGAGCCGTCTCACCTCCTCGCGCAGCTCTGCGGCTGTTTGAGAGTCCCGCTGCCGGTCAGTACCCAGCCCGTGGCTGACCTCCTGTAGCTGGACCCTTTCAGCCTGTAGGAGGGACATAGCCTCTCTGCTGTCTTCCAGACTTGCCTTCAGGGTATTTTCCTCCAGTTCTGGGGCAGTAGCGCTGTAGCTCGGGGCCTCCTGGTCCCTCCCTTCCTCCAGGTATGCCGCCTGGCCACTCCCATTCTCCCGCAGGGCGTTCTGGAGCTCCACGATGACATTCAGGTCCTCCTCCGTCTTATTCTGCAGGAATGTGATCTGGTCACTCTTCTCCTGCAGGGCTTCCTGCAGCTCCAGGACCACGTTCAGGTCATCGTCTGTCTTCTGCTGGAGCTCGGCGATGACGCTGCCCTGCTGGCCGTTCTCCTCCTCCAGCCGGCTCATGTCACGCTCCTGCAGGGAGATCTGCAGCCGGAGCTGGGCCAGCTCCCTCTCGTAGTCCTCCTCCAGCTTGGCGATCTGCTCCAGCAGCTCCTCGTTGCGCCTGCCCAGGACCTTGTTCTCCTGCCTCCAGTTGTTCTTCAGGGTCTCCAGTTGCAGGTCCCCCCGGTCCCCCGCTGACGCCTCCCGACCCTCGAAGGGCCCTCCCGTCTGGCTCATTTTCAGTCTGGCGATCTCCTCCGACGCCCTCTGCAGGGCCTCCTCTTTGCCGTGAAGGACCCACTCCAGCTCCTTGTTGTTGTTTTGGAGACTCTCCACCTCGGATTCCAGACCCTGGAGTGTTTCTGTCAGAGAATTTGCCTGCTCGCTCTGAGGCTCCAAAGGAGAAGTTCCAAAGGAGTAGGAACGGAAAGAACGTTCCCTGTTGGCTGTACTGCCGTTGGCAGGGTTACAGTCCACGTCTATGGTTTTCGTCACCAGTGATATAAGGTTTGTGTTCTGGGTCCTGAGCCCAAAGCGGTTGAGCAGGTCTGGTTGGGACTGAATGATGATGGTCTCCTTGTGTTTGGAAAGGATGACTGCTTCTGGCTGTGAGCTCTCTACTGCCCCCTCTCTGCTAGCAGGCAGAGATGCACTTTCACACTCCAGCATAGGTAGTCTGCACTGGGACTCCATCTGTTGAAGAGTTCGTTTGACCTGTGGGGGGAAAAGAACCTTGTAAATACAATCAGTTTTTATTATGTGTTCCTTAATTCCTCATACTGCTAAAGCACAAGTTTAAATTTCAGCTTGCACAATGAAACATTCCCCCCTGAGAATGCTGAGAACTGTTCATGTCTCGAAAACAGAAAAATGTGGAACACTACTTTGGTACCCTTGCCTGGAACAAGGCACCAAAGCTGGTTTTGACAATGAGTCAGTGTAAAAACATTTGCATCCACATTATGATGGGGGTCATAAAATGGCAACTCTATAGTACTTTACCTGTTCCACACCTCCACAGCGCATAGCCTGCATGATCTCCACCACATCCCAGGAGCTGTTCTCCAGCAGGGGGAATAATGAGCCCTCCAGCAGCCCCTCGCATGAGCACAGTGGTGTCCTTCCCCACTGGGGGATCAGCTCTGTTAACACACAACACACATTCAAAATGCAGGTAAACACACCATTAACTGTATATTGCAGAAATTGAGCAAGAGTACAGTTAGAAGAATGAACATAGCATTGTATTGTTACTTGTGAGTGTCGTCTTTTCTTCTCTTCACTTTATTTATAACTCAGTTTTAATTGACTCAGTCCTGCCTGTTCTAGCTCTCTGTGTAAATGTATCGCAGTGTGTACTGGGAGCCTTAGCGGGGAAGGGCGTTACGCACTGGTGACAGCGATGGCCTCTCGTATGCAGTGCGTTATGGAGGGGGTCTGGACGGCTTTGTTCACGGGCGGGTCCAGATGGTTCTCCCGTCTCGGCTGTAGACCCTCCTCTCCAAGCGCCACACACCACATCTGTGAGGCCCAGGACCAGACGTTACACAAAGCATTCATCACCAAAAAACAATCCCTTTTCCTACATCCCCAACACTTCCACAAACACACCTCCAATATGTGGGTTATAGGGACGGACACTACACAGGAAGAGAATAACACACCACTGAGAAGAACATAGTATATGCACATCCAACTGGCTAGGCCAGGTGCAGGGCAAGAGTGCAACATTTCGACCAAAGAGGTCTTTGTCAGGCATACGACCTGACAAAAACCTTCTTGGTCGAAATGTTGCATTCTGAATAAACCACAAGAGAGCGTTCCCTGGTGTGCGGGCATTCTGTATTTTTGCAATAGCACACCACTTACTGTTCCATGATTATGATTATGATGGTGATTATTATATTATTATGAGTTGGATTTGACCAGGGGTAACAGCATCTCAGACACCTCAACAGTGTGTTGCAATACAGCCGGTAACACACACACACACACACACATAAAAATAACAACAAACCCCAATTCCAAAGACGTTGGGACAGTATGTAAAATGCACATAAAAGCAGAAAGCAGTGATTTGTAAATTCTCTTTTACATATATTTAATTGAAAACAGTACAAATAAAATATATTTAATGTTTTTGTAAATATACGGTAATTCCGAATTTGATGCCTGCAACACATTCCAAAAAAGTTTGGACAGGGGCAAAAAAAAAATAAATAAATAAAAAAAGACTGGGAAGTAAAAAAAAAAAAACACCTGTTCAGAACATTCCTCAGGTAAACGGGTGATTCTACCATGACTGGGTATAAAAGGATATTTATTATTATTTTTTGATGCCCGAAAATGGGGGGGGGGGCTATGTACAAAAGGTTAGATCATTTCTAAACGGTTCATCCGATATGGATGAAAATACCCTCAAATTAAAGCTGACAGTCTGCACTTCAACCTCATTGTCATTGTATCCTTTCAAACTCAAAGTGCTAGAGTACAGAACCAAAATAACAAAAAATGTGCCACTGTTCAATGAATTATGGTGCTCACTGTATTTACAAATCATTGTTTTCTGCAGTGCTTTATGTGCATTTTACATACTGTCCCAACTTTTTTGGAATTGGGGTTTGTACAAAATATGATCACACAGATAAACTCACATGCTCACACACACATACATACATTCAGACGTGCATGCAGGGTCACATAGAGGTAACAGTGAGAATCAGCGAGATTAGTACAAGCTCAGGTCTCATTAGCCCCTCTACAGTTAATCAGATAAACATTCCTGCATGGTGTTGGACTCTGGACCCATAATCCACTATGTGCATTCCTACATTATGTGACTAATCACTAGTGACACACTTAAGAGAAAACTACTGCAGAAATGTTTTCTTTGATTCAGTTCCAGATGAAAACATTTTCACTCTCACTTGTGCAGCAATATTCTCCAGTGGAATCACTTAACTGACTGGCTACTAAGTGCCAAACAGAACACAAATGTGTTTTGTTCCACAGACCTCTGGACAGCAACACCACTGCTCCTCTAACAAACACAACTACATGATCGATCCTGCTGAACTCCTCTGCCCTCACTCCATCTTCTGCTTCCTGTCCTGTGCTGTTTCCACCTCCCGCTCCTTGTTTTCTTTCTGTCTCTGTCATTTCCACTCTATGTCCAATCCTGCTGTTCCCGCTTCTCTCCACCTGTAAACTCTCTAAAACTCTGACCCATCCTTCTCCCTCTCCCTCTCCCTCTCCCCCTCTCTCCACTGTCCACCCTCTGTGTTTTTGTAACTCTGCACAGCTCCCATAAAGACTGGACAATCCGCATTCATTGATTGAAATGGGGGGGCACAGCATATTTCCTTTATTATGATGTATTGGCCTTGGACTGTGAGACACATGATTACACCTCACCGTCTTCTCAGCACTGAGGGAAGCAAACACCCATTCCCCCCTCTCTCCCTCTGTCTGTCTCTCTCTCTTGTTCTGTCTCTCTGTCTCTCTCTCTCCCTCGCTCTTGTTCTGTCTCTCTCCCTCTCACTTTAATGTAGAGTAAACAAAATATATTCTGTAACAATACAAAAAGTCTAACATCATGTGATTGTGGATGATGACCTTTGACCCTTGTGAGGCTGTGGACTGTGATGCAGCAGGTGTTTGACGAGACTCACTGAATCAGTGCTGTCCACTGGCCCCAGGTCCTGATGTCCAGGCTCTGCCTCGTGGGGAGTGGCTGGGGCGGGGTTTGGGGAAGGGTTTGGGGGGGCGGGGCCAGGGTCTGAAAGCTGGTTCGGGATCTGCGGGCACGCCCGGAGGCGCTCGTTCTCCTCGGCCAGCTCGTCCACCTCCTCCAGCAGCGCGCTCTCGGACAGCTTCAGCTGGTGTATGCGGGAGCGGAAGTCCTCCAGCTTGTGGGAGAGGAACTCCACATTGTCCTCCGCGTCCTGAAGTCCCTCCCTCAGCGCCCGCCGCTCGGCGAGCCCCGCCTCCTCCCGCCCCAGCAGCTCCCGGAGATCTGCCTGCAGGCTGCTGATGAAGCTCTTCAGCCGCCCCTCGTTCCCAGAGCCGCCATCCTCTTCCTCCTCTTCATCCTCCTCTTCCAGGGGCAGGGCTGCCACGGGGGCCCGCCTCTCCAGCTCTGTCCGCAGCTGAGCCGCGGAGGCCGTCAGGTCGATGACCTGGCGCTCCAGCTGGAAGATCCGCCCCTGCAGGCTCTGCTCGCGCTCCTTAGAGAAGCCCAGCTTCTGCTGCAGCTTCTGCTTATAGTGCTCAAAGTACTCCGACTGCCTCTTCATCTCCTCCTCCTTCCCCTTCATCTGGTTCTGACAGCGATGGAGCCTCTCCTTCCACAGCCTGTCACACCGCTCTTTATCCAGCGCCTTTCAACAGGAAGTTAACGTCGATACTCCACACCCTGAATTTTCCACACTCGACTACACCTCTTTTTTTGTCCAAAGTCATCAAACAGGAGGCACACAAATTCAACATAGCTGTCTACAAATTTCAACATAGCTACTTACTATGCATGAACTCATGCAGAAAACCTTTCAGTGCATTAATAGCATTTTGTATGGCTGTAAATACATTTTTAATGCATGTCATTTTAGTATTTTTATTTTTGTGCATTTTCTTTCCCAAGATAAGGATTATAATCAACCAATAATTACATTCAATTGCATTAAAATGTCAGTATTAATACAGAAAGACAAAGGTTTGGAAAGGTTTTCAGAATATTTGTGTCTACAAGAAGCCATCAAAATAAGTCCAAATAACAGCTGGAGTTCTTATGTAAAAATTTGTAAAATATGACATGAAATATAGTATCTAATATATCCCAAGAGGATAAAATATTGGTATTAGCCTTTCAGCACCTATATGGACACATACAGTATATGTCACCTGTGTGTCTGTGATAAAACTGTGCTGTGTGATCTATGCAAGCGCTCACCATGCTGCGGACCTCCTCTCTGAGCATGTGCAGTTTCTCTTCCTGTCTCTGCCGTGGCGTGGCGTGACGGAAGGCGTCGGACCTCGCCGTGAGGTCATCCACCTTCACCAGTAGGTTCCTCTCAGACACCTCCAGCTCTTTAATCCTGAGGGGAAAAAAAACGTTACGGTTGTCAGCCCCCAACTGTGATTGCACTGTAATTACATACAGTATGTAGGTATTATGTACAGTGGCATTAGCTAAGCACATCCTTTTTACACAGAACTTGCCGCTTGGCCAGTTTCTAATCTTTTGGACATTGTCTGCTAGCCATTTGAGGAAAAACCAACAACCAAAAAACTTAATCAACTTAATATGAAAAGAGCTAATGTAATCATTACTTTGGGTTGAATTCAGAAAAGCCACTGCACACCACTGCTAACTTTGTGTAAGCAGTCTAGTTAAATTATTACCACAGCATTATAATATTTAGTGTTGTGTAAGGCAGTGAGGAAAGTACCTGCTCTGGAAGGCTACCTCAGACTCAGTGAAAATATTTATGTTATCCTTCAGGCTGTGTTCCAGAACCTTCACCCTCTGCGACAGCACTTGCAGTTCGGGGGACGCCACTGTCGCAGGCTCCTCCACAGCAGGTGACAACCTCTCTCTCCGCGCCCGCTCCAGCTCCTGAAAAGACCAGGAGGTGTCGACCCGAAACTTTACGTTCACTACCTCCCCCGAGTCGGGGGCGGACAGGCTACAGCTCAGCTCCCTCACCCTCTCCTGCTCCACGGTCAGCGGCTCCATGGCCCCGCCCGGATCGCTGCCCGACCCGTTGGAGGGCCCATGCCCCTGCTCTTGCCACAAAACGAGCAGCGACTGCGCGGTTCTTGCATGCGCAGCCCGCAGGTACCATGAACTGGCTGTTTTGTTCAGTGAGCACGGGTCAATTATTCACGACTCAAAACAGCCGGCCACTGGCTCAATGGACATGCAATATGAATAAGCTGTTCTCAGATTACCCTCACACACACATAAGGAGTAATTCTTACATGTACTGTGCATGTGTGTGTGTATGTTTGTGTGAGAGTGCATGTGTGTGTGTTTGTGTGAGCGTGTTTGTTCTCTTCTTCCTTGGGGGGGGGGGGGGGGGGTGTCACTTACTGCATACTGCATAACCAACTGCAGTAAGAAATGAATATGTAGCCAATGCATAACTCATCAAAGTGATGTTGTAAAAAAAAAAAAAGAAGCTATACAGTAACAGTGCTGAGAAAAATGAGCAAAAAAATATAATCAAATTTTATTGAGTTCAGTCCTAATTTATTTGGAAGGAATTCCAATTTATTTGGATGGAATTTGGAACTACACCCCATGAGAGTTTATTTAATTCTCTGTCTGACAGAGCCGGCCGACATTCTCCACATGTTAGTTTTGCAAACGGTGCGTTTGGAGGATGAAGAAGGTCACTCACCTCTTGCAGGTGCTTGATTGTCACGTGCAGTGCAGCCTCTTCCTCATGCAGAGCTCTGATGCTCTGCTCTGTTGCGGAGAGCTGGGACCTGGAGGTGCTGGCTGTCTGCCTCTCCCTGGCCAGGGAGTCCTCGGTGGAGGCCAGGAGCTGGGAGAGGCGCGCAAGCTTGACCTCCAGAGCC
Source organism: Synaphobranchus kaupii (assembly GCA_029718625.1). NCBI lineage: Eukaryota > Metazoa > Chordata > Actinopteri > Anguilliformes > Synaphobranchidae > Synaphobranchus > Synaphobranchus kaupii. The sequence goes on from CM056376.1 coordinate 104,904,465, forward strand.
GGGCTTTTCTGCCTGAGAGCGCCCTCCGCCTGCTTCAGCCAGCACTGCTCCTCTTGCAGCGCCTCCTGTGTCTGCCTCAGCTTCCTCTGCTCCTCCTCGGAGGCCTCAAGCTCTCTGCTCCTCTTCCTCAGCTGGGCCTCCAGACCCTGCCGGTCACTCAGCCAGGTGGCCTCCCTGTCCGACTGATCCGAGGTCAGCCTCCGCAGGTTGGCCCACAGGCCGGACACCTCCCTCTCTTTGGCGGTCTCCAGAGCTTGCAGTTCGGAGGCCTGGCTTTTCAGCTCGGACTCGAGGCTGGCGTTGACGGCCTCCAGCTGAGCAACGGTGTCCCTGAGCTGGGCGGCCTCCGCCCTCCACTCCCTCTCCCGCTGCTCCATGCTGGAGCCCCGGACCCTCCAGCGGTGCACCTCCTCACTCAGCTCAAGCTGCTTAGAGCCCAGCTCGTCGTTCCGCGTGGAAAGCCGTCTCTGGATCTCCTGCATCTCGCTCAGTAGCTGTTCCTGGCTTCCCAGACTGCCCTGCAGCTCAGCCACCGTCTCCTCCCGCAGTTCCAGAAACTTCTCCAGATGGGCTGCCCTGGAGCTCGAGCCATCCGTGTTTGGGACAGGACTCTGCTCTGTGGATCTGGCCTCCTGGCTCCTTTGGTAAACCACCTCCCATGCCCTACCAGTGGAATCCGCTTCCCCTCTAGATTGGATTGCATCCTCAAGGTCACTTGTACTGGGAATTTTCCTGGGATAGTTCTTGGGTGCCTCTGGATCCTCTACCTCGGGCCCCGCCCCAGCCAACTCCTTCTCCAGTTGCCGAATGCGAGCCTCCAGCCTTCTCTTGCAGTGGGAGATCTCCTCCATCTGCCGCATCATGTCCGTGTGCGTCTCCTGCAGCTGGGCCTGGACGGCATCCCGCTCGGCGATCTCGCCGACCAGCGTCTGGATCTGCTCCTCGTGCTCGTCCTCGGAGGTCTCCCACTCCTGCTGCAGCTCCTCCACCTGGCTGTACCTCTCCTGCAGCCGCGCCTCCACCACCTCCTTCTGCCGCAGCGCCTCCTTCAGCCGGGCGCAGCGGGCCAGCAGGAGGTGCTCCTTCCTGCATTTCTCAGCTAGGCACTGGTCCAGTCGGGTCACCTCCTGGCTCAGGTCCCGCTCAGACAGCTCTTTGTTTTTTAGGAGGCCCTCCAAGTCTGAGACCCTCTCCTTGAGCCGCCGCGGTTCCCCGTCGCCGTCCGCGGTCTCCTCGTCTCCGATGCAAGAGTCCGGAGACATGGCCTTTTCTCTCGCCTCCACGCCATCAAGCCGGAGCTTGTGTGTGTCAAGCTTGTGCTCCAAGGGACAGGCCACCTGCGCCCCCTCTGCCGTCTGCTCCGAGATGTTCTCACCCCCTCTTTGTCTGTTCCCCAAATCTGTTTCCACCCTCAATTCATCCTCCATTATGAGGCTTCTGAAATGCGTTTGTTTTTTATGTTATCATTGGGTTTTGTACAATTTGGTTTGTAGTTACATTTATTAGGATCACAGGAAGGCAATCTCTTTAGGAACTTGTCATAATTTAGTTTGTTTCTTTTTTTAACTCACCGCTGTTTTGTTTGTTTAAGTCTTTCTAGATTTTGTTGTTTCCATGGGTGATTCTTTCCAAAGAAAAGTGCACAAATATTTTTAAAAGGCCTTTAGTGTTGTTTTTTTCTTGTATAAAAAAACTATGGTTTTTAAAAGTGTGTCCATTTGAAATGTGGAAAAAAAATTTAACTGAATGACATGAGAGTGGTGACCACGCTGCTCATGTCCCCCGGGAACGCTTCAGCACCTGATGGTGGAGAATGTGGGCAGTTACTCACCCCTCTGCCATGAATAGCAGTACATAAATTAACTATAAGGGGGGAAATTAGCATTTATCTCAGAACAATGCTTGCATACAAACTCCCTGGGTTAATGACATTCCATAAATTCTAAAGGGCTCTGGGAACAGTACAGACAATAATCTGATATAATCCTAAATATGTGCATATAGTACTGGGTGCATATTTCACAAAATACATGTATACCTCAGGTTTAAACAACATATTTTTGCAGACTGTCCGCTGTCTTCCCAAGAATAGCATGAACAGTTTAAAAGGACAAGTTTTTTTAGAATAATGTTTGTGTGTTTACCTGCTGTTTGGCCATACGGGGGTAGTTAAGGCCAAAGAATAAAGGCTAAGGAGAAAAATAAAAAGAGGAACAAAAACTAAAAATAAGGTAAAATAATAAAGAATTTTCCAGGAATATGACAAGCAGGTAGACAGGAGAGAAAATGAGACAAGTGTTACATCACTGTCCAAACAGTGCCCGGCAACACGCAATTCTAAAAACACTGCACAGCACTGACAGACGAAAACCTCTACGCATTGCCATGCCAACAGGAGAAACAAACACGGCACAAAACCTAATGAATCACTTCTGTTAGCTTCATCCCTTAAACACAGCACCGGCATCTTTGGCTCTAGGCTAATGTTGTAAAACTGCAATACTTTGACTGCCTGTGGTCCATTCAGCTGCCTCAACACAAACAGACCATTACACAACTTTTACCAATAAATACATAAAAAGTGAACAGTACTACAAACACAGTGCTATTTACGGAAAGCGTTCAGTCCCACTCTCATGCAATTTGAATTTAGAACTGATAAAAGGTGTGAAAATACCTTTTCTTCTATCTCCTTGATTTGTCTTTTCTGGAATTCAATCCTATTCTCCAGCTCTCTTACTCTCTGCAACCCAAATCAAAGACAGAGGAAACTGGGGTAATCCGGTCCAGCAAAGTTGCTACTCCATTTTACTCTCTTGATAGGGGCAGAGCCACTTCACACGATCTGTTTTTACAGCCAATTTAACTCCGGTGAAACAAAGACGTGAGACTCTGTAAAAAAATTAAAAAAAAAGTTGCTCTGCAAAGCATTGAAATGACTGCTGTATTCCCATCCCATATATCGGAGTGGCATGTGAACTGTGGCTGCCATGGCAACCAGCACTCCAGAACAATGGTGAATGACTCCTTCCTTGGTTCTGCAGGACTTGAGCTGATTTGCCTCCATCTTGTTGTACATTAAGAGGATCTGAGGAAAGGCTACCACAAGTTTTTTTTAAGTTTTTTTTTGCTTCCTGTGTTGTCGATGAATAACATGTATTTTCTGGAACTCAATGAATCTATCTGGCCAAGCATGTAATAAGTTCTGAATTATGGTTCTTAACAAGGAAAAGATGTAGTGTGGGGAGAGGATTTTAAAAAAAAGTTACAATTATAATCATTGGTTGACCTGTATAATTTATGCTTTCCCCTTGGAATTGAGCTTTGACAGGTTTGCCTGTAGGCTGTGTATCCACACTATAAATAAATAGCAAATCTGTTTTTAAAGCTAGGTCATAGTTTTTACTCAACCACTCAATAGCCTCCAGACAAACATGGGGGCTATGAAAATGTACTTGAAGGTTGTCTCTCAACCCTGGCATTAAGTGAACACTCCTTAAACATTCGGAGAGGAATACTGATTTTTATTTAGTAAACCTAATGGCTGAATGAGGGCCAGTGCTTGCTGCTTGGCTTGAAGGAGAATTGCAAAGAGAAAAATCATATGGCTAAAAGAATTTTTTCAGTAGCCTATTACTATTGTGACTTTCACTTTCGCCTTACAACGGGCAACTTCAGATGCACTTTAAATACGGACAGGTTGAGCAACTGTGAACAATTGTGGCATTGTTAAGGAATGGGGCTGTTAATTGCTCCATAAATAATGACTGCCTTGTTTATTGGAGGGCATTGATGCAGTCCAGACATTTAGAAGCCTCCAGCCAGCAATTTGACACCTCTCTTCCAACAGGTAGTTAGCCTCGCGGGAGACAATGCCTGCGCGTCTCACAGAAACAAAACGTAAAATACATCAGGTTTTTTGGGAGGGCGGTTGGCACGCAACTGCACTGGAAACACCTTCTATGTATGTCTAAACGCACAAGTAAGGTAACGGAACAGCTACCCAGCAAACAGTGGACGTCCCAGCAGCCATACCACCATGCACTCTGCTCCTGCTGAATTGCTGAAGCTAAGTAGGTGTGGGCTTGGTTAGTACTTGGATGGGAGACCTCTTGGGAAAACTAAGTTGCTGCTGGAAGTGGTGTTGGTGTTGGTAAAATAAACCCCAATGCCCCAGTGCAGTGATGGGGACACTGTGCAGTAGGAGATGAGACGTTAAACCGAGGTCCTGACTCACTGTGGTCATTAAAGATCCCATGACACATCGTAAAGAGTAGGGGTTTCCCTGCTGTCCTCGCTAAATTCCCAACCTGGTTCTTTCAATCTGCCACCTAATCATCCCCCAGTTTAACTGGCTAAAAGCAATCTCTCCCTCTCCACCTCAGCTGATGTGTGGTGAGAATTCTGCCGTTGCATCACCCAGGTGGGTGCTACACATTGGTGGTGGTAGAGGCGAGTTTCCCCCTCATCATTGTAAAGCGCTTTGAGTCACCATTTGGTGAGAAAGGCGCTATATAAATGCAAGGCATTATTATTATTATTGTTATTTTAGTCCCCTCAAAGTTATGATGTGATGTTCCCTAGGGATGTCCTAAAAACATTACTAGAACGTTATTAAAGCCCTAGGAAGGTCACTGTATGACACTTAATTAGAATTTTTCGGGGACGTTCAAGCAACGTCCCTATCTGGTTATGATATGACGTTGTGCTCATAACATTCATGGCACATTCAGGGACGTTCCTGCAACGTCTGTTACTGGTTACAATATAATGTCATGTAATGAATGCCTGGGGGACGTTACTAGAACATCCCAGGAACGTTCTCTGTGACGTCCATGTAACGTTTAGAAAACCCTACAAAAAGACGTCAAGGCGACGTCCTGATGACATTTTGAGACGTTCAGGGGACATCCTGGGGACCTAATTTTGTGATCTGGGTAGTAGAATCGATTAAGTAGGCTACAGTTCTTTTAAGTAGGCTACTCTGTTTTTCTTTTTTTCTTTTCAACAACACCTTGGGTACATTTCTCCAATCTATTTCCAGGGTTGGTTGCAGGTAATCAATTTAATTAAGCCTTACTGGATTACTGTTAAATGCGAAATTACTACATTATATTTTTAAATAGTTAAGCTACTGAAAACAAAAATATAGCCGTAGACTAGGCCTACACTGCAAACAATAAAGCAATAGCCTGAAATTTGCTTGTGCTCTTTGCTTGGGCATAGCCTACTGTAAGATAGTTGAGTAAATTTGTTTCTTGTCCTTAGTAGGCAACTTAAGACCAATATAAATACAGTTGAAGTCGGAAATTTACATACACTTAGGTTGAAGTCATTAAAACAAATTTTTAACCACTCCACAGATTTCATGTTAGCAAACTATGGTGTTGACAAGTCAGTTAGGCCATCTACTTTGTGCATGACACAATAATTTTTCCAACAATTATTTACAGACAGATTATTTCACTTTTAATTCACTATATCACAATTCCAGTGGGTCAGAAGTTTACATATACTAAGTTGACTGTGCCTTTAAACAGCTTGGAAAATTCCATAAAATGATGTCATGGCTTTAGAAACTTCTGATTGACTCAAATAATATCAATTAGCCTATCAGAAGTATACCTGTGGATGTATTTAAGGCCTACCTTCAAACTCAGTGCCTCTTTGCTTGACATCATGGTAAAATCAAAAGAAATCAGCCAGGACCTCAGAAAGAAAATTGTGGACCTCTACAAGTCTGGTTCATCCTAGGGAGCAATTTCCAAACGCTTTAAGGTACCACGTTCGTCTGTACAAACAATAGTACGCAAGTATAAACACCATGGGACCACGCAGCCGCCATACCGCTCAGGAAGACGACGCATTCTGTCTCCTAGAGATGAACGTGCTTTGGTGCGAAAAGTACAAATCAATCCCAGAACAACAGCAAAGGACTTTGTGGAGATGCTGAAGGGAACAGGTACAAAAGTATCTATATCCACAGTAAAACAAGTCCTATATTGACATAACCTGAAAGGCTGCTCAGCAAGGAAGAAGCCACTACTCCAAAACTGCCATAAAAAAAGCCAGAGTACAGTTTGCAACTGCACATTGGGACAAAGATCTTACATTTTGGAGAACTGTCCTCTGGTCTGATGAAACAAAAAAAAAAACTGTTTGGCCATAATGACCATCGTTATGTTTGGAGGAAAAAGGGTGAGGGTTGCAAGCCGAAGAACACCATCCCAACCGTGAAGCATCGGGGTGGCAGCATCATGTTGTGGGGGTGCTTTGCTGCAGGAGGGACTGGTGCACTTCATAAAATAGATGGCATCATGAGGAAGGAAAATTATGTGGATATATTGAAGCAACATCTCAAGACATCAGCCAGGAAGTTAAAGCTTGGTCGCAAATGGCTCTTCCAAATGGACAATGACCCAAAGCATACTTCCAAAGTTGTGGCAAAATGGCTTAAGGACAACAAAGTCAAGGTATTGGAGTGGCCATCACAAAGTCCTGACCTCAATCCAATCAAAAATTTGTGGGCAGAACTGAAAAAGCGTGTGCAAGCAAGGAGGCCTACAAACCTGACTCAGTTACACCAGTTCTGGCAGGAGGAATGGGCCAAAATTCCAGCAACTTATTGTCAGAAGCTGGTGGAAGGCTATCCGAAACGTTTCACCCAAGTTAAACAATTTAAAGGCAATGCTACCAAATACTAACAGAGTGTATGTAAACTTCTGACCCACTGGGAATGTGATGAAAGAAATAAAAGCTGAAATAAATCATTCTCTCTACTATTCTGACATTCTTTACATTCTTAAAATAAAGTCAGGATCCTAACTGACCTAAGATAGGGAATGTTTACTAGGATTAAATGTCAGGAATTGTGAAAAACTGAGTTTAAATGGATTTGCCTAAGGTGTATGCAAACTTTCGACTTCAACTGTATATCACTGTACGTTACTGACCATCCGTTAAAATGATGTAGCCCAGCCTAGGCTACTCTCCGCGAATGATTCACGTTATTTCACTTGCGCTATAGTGCACATTTCGCGTGCAAATAGTAGCCAACGCACAGGCTTACAAGTGGGTGACAGATTCCATTTAACGTGGCCTCCCTGCGGGGATACTGCATCTTTTATGTAGGCTATGCTCCTTGCGAACGCGTCTCAAACTCACCTGCTGCGCCTGCTGCAAAAGCTCCATGCGCTCTTGCAAGATCTGACTGTCAAACTCTCGGCTCTGCCTGAGAATCTGCCTCCTCAGTTTCTCCACCGCTATCCTCAGTTCCTCCTGCTGCCTCTCTGTCAAAGACTCCCCCACTCCGCTCCCCGGGTCCTGCTGGAGCGCATTATACAGTGTGGCCTCCAACTCCTGGATTCTCTGGGATAATTTAAATTACATACAAACGTTGTAATCGCAACAACTCAAAACACAAAACAAAGGAGAAAAAAATATTTAAAAAATGAATGTAACAGAAATAGCGGGCAAACCGGTACCATGCCATCGCTGTTACAAAAACAAGGAACATCGGGAAAAGTGAATAAATCATAGGCTACACACAAACTTAAATACAAAAATGAAAGAAGTGTCGCGCACTGTCGTGGTTAATAAGCTCACTTACAGAACGTGAGGTTTTAACAATGAAAACAAATAATAAGTGTGGGGAAAATCAAATAAAACTGAACGTCAGAAACAATTTAACTATTGTTCTAATAGCCTACTGATGTGTTAATGTTTTATTTATGCCCAGCCGTTTGTTAGCGCCTGCTCTGCAAATGCATCTCCTAAAAGCACTTTAACTCTTAGTTAGTGATTAATGAGACATTTCATCTGGCCAAAGGTTAGCTGAAAAGACATGAAAATATCCTGCAATGATCAACTCCAACATAAAGGTTTGCTTAACCAATTTCATAGTTGCAGTTTGAGTGGGGGTATGATTTGTAGCTGAATGCTACCGAGCAGTAGGCCTACATAAGAGCCCAGGCGCATTTTTATTTTCCATAACCAATTATTAGGCTAATCTATTTTTAGTCGGCTTTGCATAAAGGGACATTGTTGTAAAAGATGCAGTATCCCTTGAATATACACGCTAGGTCACAAATTTAAGTGCACATTTCATACACAGTAAAATGTCCAGGGTTAATTAAATTGTAACAGAGTGGCCTACATATGAGTGCAATAGGAACCATATGTACTCTCTAAGAGTTGATTTAATACTGAACAATTTACTATGTATTCAAACGACGATTTCTTGATAGCAACACCTTATAATTACACAAATGTAACAATGTCAATCCATAACTGCTGAAAATAACAAATGTTGCCCTCCAAAATACCCACTGTACCACACTGTGTAGGTTCCCCTTGCTTCATGCTCATTACGGTACATTAAATCTGTTTATCTAATGCATTCTTCAAACAAGGGAGAACAATGTTGCTTTTCCTTATTTGCGTCACAAAATTAAGCAAGTGCAGATATTTTAACATGATCCGTTCTTATTATTTAAAATATGAACTTAGTTCTGAAAAGTCGTATGAATCAAAATAATGTTTAATTTGCTTAAATTCATGACTCAAAAGCTGAAGACAAAGCATTGTATTTTGGCATAGTAATGTAGTGACCCTGATAGAGCAAGCATAGTGCTGACTTTTCAAAACTGTATCTTTTGCCCAAGTACAGACCAAATTAGTACCTGACAAGCTGTTGGCAAGTGAGTAGTAAAGTCTAGAGTTAATAAAGCTCCTGTGTATGACATTTGGGGCCGATGGATCACTGTAACAAAACTGTATTCTGTGGGAAAGCAAACCGGTCTGTCTCTTTTCCAGTGATGGACAAGGGGTAGGAAACACTCCCGGGAGTGTTTTCTCCCAGCATGCATTGCCAGTCACTGTGGAGCAACAGCGCTCCTCTCCCTACCATGTATGCCTGGTCCAGGGCCTGCTTCCGGTAATCCAGCTCCTCCTCCAGGTAGCCCTTCTGTTTACTGAACAAGTCCTAACAGAGACAATGACATCACCCTGGTGTGAGGGTGCTGCTTGATACAATGTGTACATATGTTTTGTTTTGGAGGTTTGTGTGTGTGTGTGTGTGTGTGTGTGTGTGTGTGTGTTCTCAGCACTTATAATGTGGCACTCAGAGAACACGGAGGATGTTTTTAATGAACAAAATTGTATCTCTATCTTTATTACACATTTGAATGCCCAGGCCTAATTACAGACTTGGTTAATTGCAGAAATGCTCGTCAGTTCAGGAGAACACACAGTGTGTTTAAGGGGGAGCACAAGTACTCTCTCTTAAATAGCTAGCCGCTGCATTTTATCACTTAGTAATCAGCCAGCAGGCATGGGATGGTGCCAAGTGGTGGCCATGTTTGTTTGTACAGTAACACAAATCCTCACCACGATAGAAAGAACCAGTTTCCTCAGTGATTGAAGCAACAATGAAACAAAAAGCACATCTAGCAAACCTATTTACCCCACAAAAATCATCAATGCATTCCGTAGGAGCTGCTGCAGTAGAAGTTGTACTTTTATACAGGCCAACTCAGCCGGACAGTTTTGGTGAAATGCGTATCGTCTAGTCAGGCTTTTAGGGTGGGGAACGGGTGTGGCTCCGACTCGGTTCATCACCTTCCCTCACCTTTTCGTTCTCCAGGTCAATCATCTTCTGTGTTAATGCAGCCTCAGTGTTGTCAATCTGTTTCAACCACTGGAGGGAGGGAGAGGGAGAGTGGAGGGAAGGAAGAAGAGTGAGACGAAGGCAGACAAGGAGGCCAGGGGTGGATGTGTAACTCTAGTGATGTGTATCTATAGGCCATATATTCATTAGGCCTTTTTCTGCAGAAGCCACACATTGCACGTATGGAGAATGGAGTGATGAATATACTAAATGTTGGAAACACTGATCGATTATGCCTGCTTAGCTTAATCTAAGTTTTTTTTTGAGAAACTGAACTCGGTTTGATGTCACACACTTTCAGCCATTCATTATTGGCAGTGAATACCACTCATCAAGATGGTTAATAGCGGGCTGAATGAACTAGCCAGTGAGCACACTTACATTGTTTTAGATGGGATGAATTTCACTCACTCATTTTCAAATACACATCTGGGCAATCTTGGTTACACAATGTATTCCTACAACACCTTAATGAACACAGCATACACCTGTAAATACTTTGTAAATCATAAGTCAGTGTTTAAGAATTTTTTGCTTATGTCAAGACTAAGAGAGTTACATTTGAGAACAGCATCTTGCATAACATGTTATATGATCCTGTAAAAAAAACATACAATTTGCAAATGAATGACATACAAAGATGTTAAGTAATGTTACTGAGTTCACACATGCTTCAAGAAGACTTTAGGTATATACTGTAGAATATCCATTACTTTTCAAGAACAGTGGGATATTTGATCTCTCCATTACATTCCAGGATTAAAACATTTTGTGGGATTCTCAAGGACCTCTTCTATTTTCTAATGAAATATGTGAATGCGTCTGTCTGGAGTCTGTCTTTAGGGGACCAAAAGTAATTGGACAAATTAACATAAACTTTAATAAAGTTATCATATTTAATATTTGAATGCATACCCTTTGCATGTCATGACTGTGACCGAACAACATCAAAAGACTCTTGATATCTTATTTTCAGGTAGTCAGGTACTCTTACAAGCGATACCATAATCTCTCTGCATTTGAATGGATCTCTATGGGAATTGTGGGGTGGGACTGGATTAAGCTGTAAATTACATGGGAATAGTATGGAACACATGGTTGGTTAAATGGCTGTAAGTCATCAAGGGCCTGAGGTATCAAACAAGCCTCAAACTATCACTCTGCTGCCAGATATGCAGTAGATATGGATGGATCACTTTAAGGGTTGTTTCTTCTGACTCATTTTTTTCCATAGAGTTCAATAGGAAAATAAGTCAGGAGAAACAACCCTTAAAGTGATCTCCCATTATGACACTACTCTGGTGAACAAGCCTGCATTAGAAACAGGGGGAGATGAAATAAAGACTAAAAAAAAACATGACATGGTGGGTAAAAATAAATCTTTATTCAACAGATGACAAACAGGGTGGTTTGTCTGGGGCAATAGGTTTGAAGTTTCACACACTGAGTGAATCTTTACCTTTTCACAGAGGGAAAGCACCGTCCCTGCCTGTATCACTGCCACCTGCTCTTCATTTCGCAGGTTCTTGGGCGAAGCAGAGAGCGAGAATTATTTCGTTTTTATTTAGAGAATTGAACGACAGTGTTTGACTACAGAAACCTAGAATTGTGAGTTAATTTGTTAGCATGTAAAAAATGCTTAACCACTGTTGGAACCTAAGGAACTTCTCCATGGCAGTAGCAGGACTGCTAACCGTTTTTCTTCAACGAGTGGTGAATTAGCTTGTTTATTTTGGACAGAAACACTTCTACCTGGACAGGACCTTTTGTGCTATCATTAGGAACCAGACCTCTTGTTTTATAAGACATTGAAAAAACACCAGGTCTCCCTGGATTTAAATTACAGGCTATGGTTCCTCCTCCATAGCAGCTTGTGGTCCTGTTGCTCCAAGCTGACAAGCACCTATTCTAACATACAGTGCCCTCCACAATTATTGGCACTCCTGGTAAAGATGAGTAAAAAGGGTTATAAAAAAATTCACCTTTTGGTGAATTAGCTTAATCTCACACTGTAAAAATTAGAAAAATCCAACCTTTAATTGACGTAAATTTATTCTGAGAAATAAAATCCCTCATCAATAAATAATTATTTTTAACAAAATCATGTGCGCCGCAATTATTGGCACCCGTAGAAATTCTTATGAACAAAATGTAACTGAAGCATTTTTTCCATTTATATTTTACTTTGTAAATTTGATCAGAGTGTTTAGGAACTTTCAAGCAGTAATCCATGACTTCCTGTTTCACTGGGATATAAATATGAGGTGACAGAGGCTATATTCCCTTATTCATACATCAACATGGGAAAGACAAGAGAACAAATCAAATGAGGGAAAAGTGTATTGAGCTTCATAAGTCAGGGAATGGCTATAAAAAATAGCTACTCACCTGAAAATGCCCATATCTACCGTTAGGGCAATACTTAAAATGTTCAAAGCAACTGGAACTGTTACAAACTTGCCTGGAAGTTTATTTTCCCCCCCCACGCACAGTGAAGAGGATGGTAAGAGACACAAAAAAAAAATCCCCAAGGATCACTATTGAAGAATTACAGAGGAAAGTAGCATCTTGGGGTCATTAAAGGGTAAGTTCGCTATTTTGGACCTTGGACCCTATTTGCGGTCTGTCTTCCATGAACCTGACACATTGAGTCAATTTTTTCGTTGATCGGTCCAGTATTGAGTTCGCTACAGATTTCCTGCAGGCTCTCACTGGGCTACAATAGAAGTCAACGGGGGCAATTATAAATGTTATGGAAAAACAACGATAAATGTGCTTTCATGTACAATAAATGAGACGGGAAGCTCAGGGTGTATTGTTACCGGTCTCAGTATGCTCTCCTGTGAAATGTATCTCAATCCGAACATTTTTACGTGCTTGGCATGGCTTGGAAGTAAGCATTTCTCTGTTGCTTGTTTTCGCTGCTCCCGCGGAGTACTATGTGTCGGGGGTAGGGGAGCGGGAAGGTGTGCCGGCCGTTTACGAAACTATCTAGGTGAGCAGTCTGCATTTGTTTACCTGCAGCAACGTAGGCTACACTTTGCACAAAAAAACTTGGATGATGGATTACTATAATGATTACGAAGACGAAGAATTCGATTTTGACTGACGTTACTGGCTACAGATTTGAGCCAGAATACACGGACACGGAACTACAAGAGATGGATGATAAGAGAGCAAGAGAAGAGAGAGAGGCTGAAGTTGCGCAGGTAATGTTATCCGAAGTCAGTGCGAGGTAGTGCGGTCGGAGAAATAGTTCTGTTTCAAATGGAACTGTTGTTTCAACGTTCGGTTTGCGTTTGCGATAGCCTACATTTCACAGGAGAGCATACTGAGACCGTAAGAATACACACTGAGCTATAAAAGCACATTTATCGTTGTTTTTCCATAACATTTATAATTGCCCCGTTTACTTCTATTGTAGCCCAGTGAGAGCCTACAGGAAATCTGCAAATAGGGTCCAAGGTCCAAAATAGCGAACTTACCCTTTAAGTCTCCAAAACTACCATTAGATGTCACCTCCATGCCAACAAATTATTTGGAAGGCATGCCAGAAAAAAAGTTTTTCCTGTCATTTAACCAACCACAAACATAAGTACTTGAAGTTTGCTAAACGCTACTGGAACTTTGACTGGAACCGTGTTCTATGGTCAGATGAAACGAAAATTGAGCTTTTCGGCAACCAACACTCAAGGTGGGTTTGGCATAAAAAAGAAGGATGGCTATACCGAAAATAACCTGATCCCCACTGTTAAGTATGGTGGAGGTTCGGTGATGTTGTGGGGCTGTTTTTCCTCCAAAGGCCCTGGGAAACTTGTTAGGGTACATGGCATCATGAACTCCATGAAATACCAGGAAATTTGTAATCTGAATCTGACTGCCTCTGCCGGAAACTAAAACTGGGTCATCGTTGGCTCTTCCAGCAGGACAATGATCCAAAACATACATCCAAATCAACACAAAAATGGTTAACTGAACACAAAATCAAGCTTCTGCCATGGCCATCTCAGTCCCCTGACCTAAACCCCATTGAAAACCCGTGGGCTGAGCTGAAGAGGAGAGCACAAGAGAGGACCTAGGACTGGATGATCCGGAGAGATTCTATAAAGAGGAATGGTCTCAGATTCCTTGCACTGTATATTCTCCAACCTTATTAGATGTTACAGGAAAAGACTCAGTGCTGTTTTATTGGTAAAGGGAGGTTGTACAAAGTATTAAATGCAGGGGTGCCAATAATTGTATAATAATTTACTCAATTAAAGGTTGGATTTTTCGAATTTTTTCAGTGTGAGATTAAGCTAATTCACCAAACGGTGAATTTTTTATAATCCTTTTTTACTCATCTTTACCAGGGGTGCCAATAATTGTGGAGGGCACGGTATATGCATCATGTCATCAAGCATCTGGTAAGTGAAATCTTCAGAATAATAAAAAAATTAAAAAAACATACCCCATTGTCTCCAAGGATGTCTAGTTTCTTCATAAGCTCAGGAATGACCACATCCTGAACAAAAGACACACTGTTGTTTTAACATTTTATGTTTCCACATGTAAGCTCCTCAAAGAAGTAGGCTACAAACTAGTCACTGTGTGGTTACAAGCTGCTCCCAAATTTCAGTGCTGCACTACCATCTGGCTGCTCAAATCCAGGAATGTATTGGATCATTAAATGCATTACTGCCAAGCATTAATAATGCATTGGGTCATTAAATGCATCAATAAAGCACTAACTTACAGGATGCACCTCCTTCACTATGGAACACAGACAGAGATGGGCACAGGTGCACACAATGGCCACCAGATGGCAGTGCAATAACACTGGGTTATTCTGGCATGGTGAGGGTGGTCCCTACCTCTATGTACCCACTGAAAAGCAGTTGGAACACTACAGGGTCAGAGCATAACGGAGGGAGAAAGTGACCCTACCATGATTCCCTCCTGGTGGCAGTGCAGTTGTAGCGCGCTGCCGTTGTTCTCGGAGAAGGCTGCCATGTGCAGGTTGAACGCTGGGGATCGGCGCTCCCTCTCCTATGGAGGAAAGCAATCCAAAAATTAATGGCCGGCTTCACGTCACCGGATTCAGACTGCATTAAACTGTGAGTGGCCTCTAAATAAACAGATACAATAACTGTCAACTGTGGGAATGTTTTGAACTGGTAGGAAGTACAACGGGGGGCTGTCGTTGCACAGGTCACAATGCGGTGGATGTTCAGAGAAAGTGGAGCACGCTTATAGTACTGTGGGCTTGATTTACTAAGAACTTTAATGGGTGCAAAAGCTTTTAGCACATGCAAAACCATTAACATGACCAATGACTGGTCATGGAATTTGTTTTTCACCAATCATTGGTTGTGTTGTTAGTTTTGCGTGTGTAAAAGGCTTTGCACACGATAAAGGTCTTAGTAAATCAGGCCTCGTGTGTCACCAATAACGATGTAACGAAAATAAACATGGCTTCTGCCAGTCCTCTTTCAAAGAACAATGAACCTTGAATTAAAAAGCAGACCATGTACAGTGAGTACCATAATTCATTGGACAGTGACACATTTTTTTGTTAATTAGGGTTCTGTACTCTAGCACTTTGAGTTTGAAAGGATACAATGACAATGAGGTTGAAGTGCAGACTGTCAGCTTAAATGTGTGTCAAAGTTTGTGGCTACAAGCCATAAACCATCACTCTGCTGCCAGATATGAAGTAGATATGGATGGATAACTTGAAGGTTTTCTTCTCATGACTTATTTTTCCATAGAGTTCAATAGGAAAATTTGTCAGGAGAAACAACCCTTAAAGTGATCCATCCATATCTACTGCATATCTGGCAGCAGAGTGATGGTTTGAGGCTCGTTTGACACCCTTGATGACTTACAGCCATTTCGCCAACCATGTATTCCATACTCTTCCAGCATAATGTACAGCTAAATCTAGTCCCACCCCCCAATTCCCATAGAGATCCATTAAAATGCAGAGAACTTATAGTATCGCTTGTAAGAGTATCAGAAAATAAGTTATCAAGAGTCTTTTGATATTGTTGGGTCACAGACATCAGGAAGTCATGGCATGCAAAGGATATGCGACCAAATATTAAAAATTATTACTTTATTCTACATTGTTAAACTGTCCAATATTTTGTGATGGGGGGGGGGGGGGGGGGGTGCTATGTACAAAACGGTTCGATTTGGATGAAAATACCCTCAAATAAAAGCTGACAGTCTGCACTTCAACCTCATTGTCATTGTATCCTTTCAAACTCAAAGTGCTGTACAGAAGAGTAACAATAACAAAAAATGTCACTGTCCAATGAATTATGGTGCTCACTGTAGCACAGTTCCTTCCTACACAGATGATGAAATGGAACAAAAAATTTAAAAAACGCTGGGTTATACGATGGAAATATGGACAGTGAAATAAGAGATGGAATATGAATAAGGTGTTAGTTCATGTTTGAACACGTACATAAACATCTCAAAGGGTACTTACATGATTCAGAAAGCATGCGAAGGATCTGTCGAAATGAACCAGGTGAGGGGGGGGGGGGGGGGGGGGGGGGGGACACTTTTCAGGGGTGGGTTGCAAACCAATTGAATGGAATAAAATATGTCGAAAATGAGAGGGAAACGAGCAACCGAAAACACAGGGTTCTCAAAAGATAATGTTGCCACAACGACAGATACGAAATCCACCAATCCCTATTTGTTTTGTCATCTACATTTAAATATGATATGGACATTTCATATTAAAATGCAGGTGCGCATCCGAAACAAAAAAAATATCAATATGTGTCCGTCAACCTGTGTACAAAGGATTCATTGCTTTATAAACTGAGCGTTTGGATTTTTTTTGTGTTGGGGAGTTCAATATACAGCCATATAATTATGTGCATTCAACTTAAATGAAACCGCATGCAGGAAGTACAGACAAAAAAATGAACGATGAGGTGGATAAATAAGTTTATACATAAACAAGTTTTATTCAAATGAAAATTATATTCACCTTATTTATAGTAAAAATGTACATCTTTCAATTAAAAAAATAGCCACAAACTTAGACACACATTAACATTAAGGCAGTGAAATACACTTGAGGGAGAGCTAACAAAGATAGGATTACAGCGACGCACACATGAGAACGTGTGTGTTTGTGCGTGCGATTGCATGTGCTGATTTCGTCACTGTATGAAGGTTCCGAGTTTGGACTGGAACCCGACGTCGCTCCCGTGGGACAGTTTTGGGATGGGGATGGAGTCTCTTACTTCCAGCTCCAGGACCCGGAACTCTAAGAGTTCGTTCTGGTCCCGGGCGTCCTGCATCTCCGTCTTCAGACGGCCCTCTGTCTGCTCCAGTTTCATTATCTGAGGGACAGAGTGAGGAGACAGACCTGAAACACAGCACACACGGAGCAGAGCAGCCACGCTGGGGGAGAGAGAGAGAGAGAGAGAGATGGAGGGAGAAAGAGGGGGATAGAGAAGGAGAGAGAGACAGAGAGAGAGATGGAGGGAGAAAGAGGGGGATAGAGAAGGAGAGAGAGACAGAGAGAGAGAGAGAGAGATGGAGGGAGAAAGAGGGGGATAGAGAAGGAGAGAGGAGGAGGAAAGGAGTTTAAAAAAACAGGAAGCAGAGAAAGAGTGGGATGGAAAAAGACAGACGAGACAGGGAAGAGGGAAGAGGGGAGGGAGGGAGGGAGGGAGGGTGGGAGATAAACGTAGCTAAAGAGAGGCGATGAGAGTGAAGGGCTCTGTGACCTTGTTAAATCCCTTGATAATAATCAGGTGGGTGCATCTCAAAAAGCCCAGCCTGACTTTGGGCCAAAGCCAGACAGCTAACACTGCAGTGAGAAGGTTTAAAAAGAGGATGACTGCAGGACTGGACTGGGAAACACAGCACTGAGAACACAAGAGATGAAATCTCAACAACCAGAGTCTGTTTTCAAGCTTAATGTATGTATAAGCACATTTTTAAACAGACATGCATCACTTTTAACGCGCTGCTGCCGTGCTGTGCCACACTGCTGCACAATTAACAAATGGCCCACTGGGAACAATAAAGTTTGTTCAGTGAGTGACATATTGATTGGCTGGTTGATTTATTGTTGGAAACGAGGTTATAGGTTTGCAGTGAGTGATGGCTTGAAGGAACTGCATTCAGTCTTTCTCCAGACTCCTCAGAGCACTGCTGTTGAGCATGTCAAACTGACCTGATGAATCTGCTCAACACAGAGGCGGTCAGGTGACCTGTGCAGTCCCTTACAGGTTTCTGGGATAACCTGCAGTAAGAACCTCATAAACAGACCTTTTATGTTTTGAGGCCTAAATTAAGAACCCCATAAACAGACCTTACGGTTTTGAGGATTAATTAAGGACCCTGTAGGCACACCTTTAGGTTTTGAGACCTAGCACAGAACATGCTAAAACCAGTCTCTCTGTATGCAGGAGGAGCGAGGGTGTGGACAGCAGCACACGGCGATTGACTTTGTTCCCAAAATGCACTTTTTTGTACTAAATCAGTCTTGTCAGAATCCATCTCTCATTCACACAAACACACTTTTTGACCACTAGTCATTAACAGTGGAGAGAATTCATTTTTTTCTGTCACTATAACAAAACAGTACATTTTTATTGAAAATTATATCTGAAGGTCTGCCCAATTTCACATTGTAGCACCATCGATTTAAAATGTAATATAATCCTTCACATTTTATTAAATCAGAAGTGAAGAGAAATTGACAGACGACTCAGTCGAGATGTTTGAGATTGTTCGAGAGCAGGAGAGGGAGAGAGGGTAAGTACCTTCGCTAAGAGATCCTGGTTATTTCTGATGAGGTATTGCTTTTCTTCCACCCACTTGGAGTCCTATAAGCAGAACACACAGACAGCATCAGTTCATTCCCCATTAACGAGGCCAGAGGTGTGCTTCACGCGACACTCCACTGAGCCATTTCACACAACTCATAAAACATCAGTTCCACAGATTAACATCCTCTCTATACCTGACTTTGGCATTTCAACCATTTCTATCACGTATGAGCGCATGAACAAATAAGAATAAAAACAGCAAAATGGAGTCAAGAAGGATTAAACATACAAAATGAATGACATGACGTAACTGAATTTTATTGAGCCAGAGCAGCATGTGCAGAGTCAATCAGCGCTTTATACAAAAAGCACTTCCATGCAGAAGCTTGATAGCAGTGCGCAGGTGCAAAGCTACAGCCAATGAGGGTGAAACTAAAATAACATACAGCAAACAAACAGGCAGGAAGTCAACTAGATGATGCGCAAACATTTCTTCATTTATTCGATGGCACGCATTTCCATTTGAGTAGGACTCATTTGTTATAACTGTGCTGATCTTTGCTTGTGTGCAGATGACAGCAATTGAACAAGTTACTCATTATTACCACAATAAACCCAGTCCTGCATGTCAGTACTAAATGATAAACCATTTCTAGTACTGGCACGATCATCAAAAATAGTCGGTACACACTAACTGTTCAGTCACTGACATTCTTAATTTTGATTAAGACATCAACGCGGTTCATGGCATTGAAAAACCTCATAGGATTTTAAATAGACTGGCTTTTCTTTTTCTGCACAAATCACCTTTTATGTAACATGTACACAATGGGCTGTCAACTGGAGTAAACCTTGCAGGATATCATAAACCTTCCACAATATCAGGTGGAGAATGGTCTTGTAATAAGGCACAGAAGAAGAACCACAACAAACAGAATCATGGGCTAAATTGGATCTTAGAACACATTCCACCTTCAGTCATGGTCAATATCTGACTTATTAACCTGTTTTTTATGGAACAATTCAAAACCTTACCAATGTGTGTTGACAGGAAGTGAGATGACTTCATAGAATGTCTTTTGTGATCTGTAACTATGATCCTATGGTGTTCATCAGACTGAAATAAAATAATTTTGATTTTGTTCACACAACCTTGCTAATGCAATTCTGTGCAATTTTGCACCTCTTACATAAGATAAATGATTTGTTGGCAGAAATAAATTAGAAAAATAAAGTAACAGTAAAAGCAGAAATTGACCTCTGACCCTGACCAGCACCCCACCCCAGCTTTGTGAGACTGGGCCCTGGGTGCATCCCAATACTCAAAAAATGCACCCTCCTCTCCTCCATGCCCCGGAAACGGATCTTTGTGTTTTAATCTAATGTTGCTGATTACATATTAATTACATATTAATTGTTGAATATGAATTAACGTCTCAATGCAAACTGCAATGTCAGGTATATTGTATGATGTACATGCAACTACTTGTACTTGAAACGTACAGTTTTGCATATTTCCAGGTAGGAGACAAGTGGAGGAGAGGAGTGGAGGAAAGGAGGTGGGGAGTGAAGAATATTGGGACGCAGCCCCTGTCTTTGTGGGATAAGTTCATAAGCCAAGCCTACACTGAGCTGGTTGGTGGCACTGTGATGTCACAAGACCCACCGGCATATGCTCTCGGCAAATCGCCAAAGCCACAAACACAACAGCAAGGAGGAGACAGAGAAAGACCAGCGAGAAGCAAAATAGTGCCTTTTTGTCCCCGCCTCCATTTCTGTTTACCTGCCCCCGCTCCGCCAGGGACTTCTCCAGGTCCTCGATCTTGGCCTGGCAGCGCGTCAGGTCTGTGTGCAGCTGCTCCCGTGTCTGCGGGTGCACCGAACACAGCAGATCAAGCTCCGCCCCCACCTCAAACCACGCCCACCACAACCACAATTACCCAATTGGGCTCAAGGTGGAAAAACAATTACAAAACTGTGAGGCCTTTGCCTACCAAAATGTATTCCTGAAACTGTACTTATCGTCTATAGCACAACCAGCCAGCTGGATATTAAAGCAGAATGAGGAAAACATTCTCCTTAGACAGCAACCAGCCAATCACAGGTCAAATACCTTAATAAGGTATTATAACCAGGCCGGAGGTAAGGCACCAGGGAATAGCTCTGAGCTGCAGGAACATCACAGCCTTGCCCCTGTGAGAGGATTAATTGGGTCTAAAAGTCAAATCCTGCTGAGTTGCACAACTGTAAACATCATTACAGAGGGGGAACGAGCCACAGACAGGGTGGGGGGGGACTGTGTGGCACCTGCAAATTAAATCAAGGCTGACAACATGCTGATCCCCACGACAGAGTAATGACTGTGCAGAACGCTCGCACGCACATACATATTTCTTGCTGTGATGAATGCCGTGGCGTTAGTGACGACATGCGGACTGGACTAAGCACGCCCTCACCCTGGCCTCACGCTCGGCGTCCAGCGTTCCTCCGACCTGCTCCTGGAGGAGGGCGTAGGCCCGCTGCAGGGCCTGGTACTCCCGGGTCAGCTGCCGAAAGCGCAGCTCCGACTCCTCCCGTGAAATACCCTGGAGAGAAACAGGAAAGGGAGGAGACACGAGTTAGACTCATCATACACTTCCTCAATACTGACACCCCTCTCCCCCATTCAGGTCCAGTTACCCACACTACATTTTATATTTTTACATTTTAGGCATTTTGCAAACGCTCTTATCACAGGTTACATTCTTTTATGTACAATCCATTTACAGCTGGAAATTTACTGAAGCATTTCAGGTTTCCCACGCTCAAGGATATAACGGCAGAGTTACAAGCCCAATTCCCTAAGCATTATGCCACACTGCCACTCTGTACACGAGTAATGACAGCATCATCAACTAAACTCAGCACCCCAGCATAAACAGGTGGGTGAGCTAGATGGTAAGGGTCACCATCCACACTGTAAATAGGTTGAGATTACACATTGCAAAAGAGTGTGGAGTGGGGTGTCTTACCTCCTCAAGGTCCTCCTCTGGGGTGGCGGGGGTCCGGTCCGTGCGGTCAGTGTTGTAGGACGTCAGGGATGATGTCTCCGAATCCACCGACTCCTCGTCAAATCCAAAATATGTCTCCACAACATGCCTCTGCAGATGCAAGGAAAGCAGAACGTTGAGTTATTCACAGGAAGTGACCCGAAGCGGAGAAGATAACGTTACTAGGATGGACCAACTGGACATTATTACAGCATACAGGTCAATGAATCCCTTATTGAACATAATACATATAGGTTAAAGGTTAAAGGTCACAGGAAGAAGCAACAGTTTGGTTGATGAGGGAATGGAAGGGGTTGAGACAACAGTGGAGGGGGATAGTAGAGGATGTGCAATCTTGAAAATCTGTAGAAAATCAACAAATTGTATATTATTTTTTAAAACATTAAAATCAGGGAAGTAGTCGTACTGGATGGAAAACAGGACTAAGAAGTTCAACTAAACCCGCGATCTAGTGGCCCTGTGGTTATAAAGTGCCCCAACTGATATCAGAAGGTTAAGTGTTTGATTCCCAACTGAGTCCCACAGAAAAACCACTGCATATTCTAGTATATTCATCATTGGCATCACACTGTGACACACCACAAACAAAGGCGAATGAACACTTTAATGCAGTCTAATTGGAAACACGCACGCACGCACACTCCCCTATGGCGATGGCCAATTCAAGTCATTTAAGATGACAAATCAAATCTCTCCAGCTGAATGCACACAGAATTGCTTTGATACTTCATTGTACTGCAGGAGAGTGACAAGGTACTCTTGGTAGGAAGGACGCTATTTGGAAAACTGTTTTTAAAATACAAGAGGAGCCCACACAGAGTGCAGAATAAAGGAATAAAGGAGGGTGAAGGTTATACACATTCTGAAGTGAATCGGTCTCAAAGACAGGATGTCCACACTGGTTCTGCATCTGCAATGGGCTACTTTACATCGCACCGTTTGTACACTGCGCCTAAATAAACCTGAATACTTAAGATGACAGGTATCCAGCAGCACAGCACGCTCAGCTGCCCCTCACAGGGGACTGGGGTGTGGTGATGGTGGTGCTAAATCTCCAGGGAGGTCATTTACTAAGGAGAGACAACTGTGAGCTGTGATTAAACAGAGACCAGGACAACAAACATGGCCTCAACCAGCCTGCTGAAGACAAAGACATTTACACCATCCTCATCCTCCCTATGACGTCAGAAACTTTAGCGCCCTTCACAGAAGCTCACAATGAAATGACACACACCGTACAGAACCTGTAGTGTACAGTAAGCTTCACTCTAAACACTCTGAGGAACAATAACACCAGAAACAGTTTAAAATATTCACTTTTCATTCATCCACCAACTTTACAGAAATGCTCCGTTTTTACCCTGCAGTGGGAAGGGGCCGATAGGCTCCCTGTACGGCCAGTGAACGTACATTAATAATTAGATTTCATGTAAAAAGCTGTGGAAGTCCCAAATGAAGAAATATGAGAAATGAGTAAGCTTACCATCGTGCTTATAGGTCATCTCCTGACAACCAGAGAAGTACAAGCAGACCAGAGTGCAGAGGCAGATGAACGAGGAGAAGTAGAGGATGAGAAGCAGGTACTCGGTCATGCTGAGGGTGTGTGTGCGCGTGTGTGTGTGGTGTGTGCGAGTGTACTAGCGGTTCACTGCTCGGCACAGTGTGCATGTGGGTGTGTAAACCCTCTGGTGCTTGTTGCTGGGAAGCGGTACAGTCCAGGTGCGTGCACAGGTGAGTTCATCCAGCTTCAGGGTAAGAGTGCCTTGCACTCACACTACCGGAGACTTCATTCAAAGAAGCAAATGTGTGAATGCGCTTCTGTAGATTTTTGCTCCAGTGTTGAGCTAGTGCTGGTGTATCGTGCGAGCTGCCAGTCCTGTGTTCAGGTAAGTCCTGCGTGTTAAGTCTGAGAAGTGGGAGAATAAAAGCCAGAACGAGAAGAAGCCTCAGACTCTGACTCCGCCTCCCCTACAGCCCCACCTCCTTTGGACCTCTCTGCAGCCTAACCCGAACTCCCGTTCTCCCCAGCTGAGAGTAGCGCAGGAAGGAGGGGGTATTCCCAAACCTGGCAACCTAGGCATCTCTACCTCTGCAACTACCTCTATTATATATATCTCTAGCTCTCCCTCCCACACACAAATACAAATAAAGGCGCAAACAAAGCACATGCTTTAGCCCTGTACCCAGACTTGTATTTATTATTTAATATTTATTTACAGGAAGAGTATGCTCAGTAGTTCAGAACCCCCCCCCCCCCCCCCCCCAAAAAAAAAAAAAACCCATGATACTGTACTCCATTTCGATTTCAAGATACACAGACGAAAAGTGCTATTAAAAACATTTTAAGAGAGACCAGGCCAGTGAAACACAGTTCAAAGGCATAAATAAGGCCTCCACAGAGACGTAACCTGCTGGAAAAGGACACACTATAACTCACTTATGACAATAAGAGTCAGATAATTCTGCCACTAGGAAGCCAGTCTGTTTCCATTAGCGCTGAGTAATATGCTGTGCACAGAGCTTTCAAAGCGCTTCAACTGCTTTCAAGCTTATGCGAATTTAAAAAAGCACATGCAAAGGAATTCAGGTGAGCTAGCCATAAGTCTTATTTCCTCAGGTACATACACAGACTTTCCCTCAAAACAGCGCAATGATAGTGTGCACTTTCCTGCGTGAACTTGAGAGATGATGCATTTCTCTCGCAGATACTTTGAAGGATAACATTGTGAAAAATGTCACTGCTCGTGCCGGAGAGCTCTCTATGAGCGCGACAGCTGATAATGGGGCTGGTGTGAGGATTTGAGTTTAGAATTGCAAGCAGGTAAGTCATTCTCAAGTGAACACAGCTGCCTCCGCAACCCCAGAGTGCAATTAAACAGAGAGAGAGAGAAAGAGAGAAGCGCATCCGCAACGCCACACAGAACATGGTTGCTTAGTGACAGGGTGGGTGGAACAAAAATACGTAAGCATACCTACTGAGAGCCACAAAAGACACTTATTTGAAAGGTACACACTTGAGTAATAGCCAAAACACATTTTATACACCTGACCACTACCAAAAAAACGCACGCTCACTCGCACAGACAAACAAATTCAATAATAAAGATAATCGATACATCTACCTCCACTGAGATAAAACACACACACACAAACAAGCAATCACAGTGCATTAAAAATACAACCACGCATTCTCTGTGAGACACAAAATTAGGCAGTGGGTGGATAGTGCTTCTTGGGCTTTGATATGATTAATTAAACCCAGAGGCCATGTAATCACTTTAGTTTCCCAATCAAGCAGTCATTTAGAAAGTAGAGGAGAGCTGTGTGTGTGTTTGTGTGGGGAAGGGGGAGTGGCGGGGGAGGGTGGTTCAGCAGGTCAAAATTGGTCTGTCAGGAGGAGAGATTAAGATGAGAAGGAAGCAGGCATGCACTGTCCAAGTGCAGGATCCACAGAGAACGGAGATATTCCGCAGCCTGTTTGTCCAGTGGGATGCAATATCCCACAATGCACTGCAAACAGATTTCTACATGGTCTATGCAAAATGACACTGAAAAAGCCACTGCATCTTACCTGCATGCAACCTCTTTTCCCCTGTCATCTATTCTGTCTTGAAGGCATACTGAACTTTGTTAGAACATATTTTATAGCTGCATGGCGCCGATATGAGTCGCAATATTCACTCTCATCTCCATGACTTGCTCCAGTGGTCAGCAACTGGCCAATGGATAATGATGTTTTTTCTCTCTCCATTCACTCCCATTGCATGGTGAAACAGGTCTCAAAAGCACACTTTTAGCACATAAATGAATGCAAACAACGCGGATTATGCCGATATATAAAATCACAACATCCAGTACCGAATGTTTGAAAAGATAAAAAGCTCCATTCCTGATATTTTACACTTTCCAAACAAAGGTTTAGAAGAAGATCTGGTCGTTTGTTCTCAGAAAATAGTCATTCAAAATCAAATCAATAAAAATTTGTTTCAAAAGTTTCAAACGTTCGGTTCTGGATGTACTAAAAGCCTGCTTTTGAGACCTGTTTCACCATGCAATGGGAGTGAATGGAGAGAGAAAAGTAATTCTCTGTTGGCCAGTTGCTGACCACAGGAGCAATGAGCGTGAATATTACAACTAATTTCAGGGCCAGGTAGCTATAAAATATTATGTTCTAACAACATTCAGTACAACACATTTCTGGCAAACTCAGTTATTATGAAATGGTCAGTGTTATGATGTGCTCCATTAGGATTAGCAGTGTAGAGTTGCACAGAGCAAAATAAATATTTGAAAACCTGGCATTTCAAAACCCATACAGGGAGTCACAAATCACCATAAATCTGTTTGCTGCGGGACACAAGCAGCATGTACAGCTTGTACTTTGTACAAATGGGACCAATTCCCCATCTTCCCGTATGAATCTCTGTCACCAAATCGGCCAAATGGGGCTTTAAAACAACCGTGTGGCACCGATACCCAGCAAGGCACATATACAGTATCTAGGCTGCAGAGATGATGACTCAAAGGTACAGTAAATTACGTCTCCCCGTCCCCCTGCTCCAGTGGTCGCCATTATGTGCACGCAGGCGACTCGCATAACAACTCTTCCCAAGAGCACCTGTTCAATCCTGTTCAGCATTTTACCTCAGCTCAGCGAACTCAGTCTCAGTGAGAGAGACTCGGAGGAGTTTAGCTGAACAGATAAACTAAGAGAGGGAGGAAAGAGAAGAGCAGCGTCTGAGGGAAGAGGTGAGAACGTTGATAGATGAGCAGTCTCCCTACCTTTGGGAGTTTCAGACCCTTTCTCTTGTTCTTTTTGGTCATGAGCCTGTCACGTTCCTGAGGAGAAAAGTAAAAGATGCATTTTCAGACCAATTCCAGCGGGGTTTCATTGCAGCCAGCCTTCTGCTCAAACCAGTCTTCAGAATTTAGGGGGGACTACATCAATGAATTAGATTTTGTGTAAACTTTATTAACATACAATGAAGAAAGTCAATTCAAAGACAATTGGTCCCTGGGGGTGAGGATGGGCAGTGGGGAGCTGTTAAAAAAATTCATATTATTTTTAATCTATTCGTTTAGCAGATGCTTGTATCCAAAGTGACCTACAGGACCAGCAAGGCATGATGATTAAGTGCATACGCAAGTAAATAAGGGCTCCTTCTCAACAAGGAGTCCCCTAAATCCAATGGCAGTTTCCAAGCAGAACTTGGACACATGCTGTGTTTCCATGTGTGTCTCTCGTGTATTAAGTCCGTAATGGACCGTAATGATATGAGGCTATGCAAAGCTGTAACGAGCCCGGACTGGCCTGACGCCCCTCGGTGAGTGACAGGATTTAATTTTGATAGAGGTGGCATGTTTTCACAGATCAAGATTTGTCCCAAGTCACAGAGCAGTTTTTACCCAATTAAGGGCCAAAATTAACAGAATTATCAGCTTTTTTTCTGCCAACATTTCATCTTAATTAGTGAATAAAACAAATTATGACAGTGACGTTGCCTCAAGACACATTTTAATTACCAAATATTTGGAAGCCTGCACAGACATAAACCCCTACAGCCAATTCCACAATTAGACCAAATCAAGCTGCTGATGAAGAAGGCTGATAAGACCACTAGGCTGAGAGGGGGCTTTGGCAGGCTTAGCTGTGCTTTAATTCATGGGTGGGTTTTATAACAGCAAAATGGAGGCTTGGATTTGCAGGAAGCCCTGGGCTCCGTCCAAACACTCTGAAGTAGCATTCCTCCTTCCGTGCTTTGTCATTTCACTGAGCATAAGTGGCCACTGATTGGCTACGCAAGGTTTCTGCCATATTGCTTTTCCATGCTCTATAGGCCAGGTGAAGGAAGGAAGGGTGCAATTTTACAGTTTTTGGGCCCCTGTAGTTGAAATGTTTAAAGGCCCACAGGGTGTGCACGGTTCAGGCTGGTTCAGACGGCGGTTCTGTCGGGTTCAGTTCCACTCACCACTGCGAGCTCATCGATGATGCAGCGCTGCTCAGCAACCTGCAGCTTGAGGAACTCGATCTCCTGCTCCTCGTGGGTTTGGCTCAGGTCATTCAGAGAGCTGGGCCTCTTCAGAGAGGGCTGAGTGTGCGTGTGCACCTTCTCTTTCTGAAAGAGATACAAAAAGAAAGACCAAATAATAGACTCAAACGTTCCAGGACACCTGACATTATAGGGTGAGAGAAAGAAAGAGAGGGGAGGGAGGGCATGGCGATACAGGAAGATTAAAAAAGAAAAGATCATACATACACTAGCATTCAAAAGTTTGGAATCACTGACACATTTTTATGTTTTTGAAAGAAATTGATACTTTTATCCTCCAAGGTAGCATTAAATTGATAATAAAAAGTCATCATATTTAATATTTAGTTGCATATCCTTTGCACGCCATGACTTCCTGATGTCTGTGACCCAACAGTATCAAACTTGACATCCTCAAACTCTTGATATCTCATTTTCAGGTACTCTTACAAGTGATACTATAACCTATCTGCATTTGAATGGATCTCTATGGGAATTGGGGGGTGGGATGAGATTAAGCTGTAAATTACACAGGAATAGTATGAAATACATGGTTGGCTAAATGGCTGTAAGTCATCAAGGGTCTGGCGTATCAAACGAGCCTCAAACCATCACTCTGCTGCCAGATATGCAGTAGATATGGAAGGATTATTTAAAGGGTTGTTTCTCCTGACTTATTTTTCCATTGAGTTCAATAGGATTTCAATAACTTTTGAACACTAGTGTATATCATTTGTTTCTGTGTGTGTGTGTGTGTGTGTGTGTGTGTGTGTGTGTGTGTGTGTGTGTGTGTGTGTGTGTGTGTGTGTGTGTGTGTGTGTGTGTGTGTGTGTGTGTGTGTGTGAGAGAGAGAGAGAGAGAGAGAGAGAGAGACTGCAACTATGTGTATTTGATTGTGTTTGTCGCGTGTTCATGAACAATTACAGTATAATGGTGAAGGAACCGGACTTGTAACCGAAAGGTTGCAGGTTCGATTCCCAGGTAGGACACTGCCGTTGTACCCTTGAGCAAGGTACTTAACCTGAATTGCTTCAGTATATATCCAGCTGTATAAATGGATAAATGTAATAATAAGTTGTGTAAGTCGCTCTGGATAAGAGCGTCTGCTATATGCCTGTAATGTAATGTAATGTAATTATTTCTCTATACATTTGTATCTCATGCACATCATCTGCAAATACTCCAAATATTGAGGTTGAGATTACATCAGTTTTTACTTTACATCAGTATGCACCTCCCATATATTACCACAAGGGGTCCCCATTTCCATTCCTACAACTTAATCAATACGAGGCCATATAATACGGACCTACAGTGTAACTCCAGAGATCCACAGTAAGGGGCCAAACATTAAAACACTTCCCAGCTTTACTTCTATGCTTTTCAGACTTCTGGAATAACAAAATCAGCCCAACATACTTTGTTACTGTAAACTACAGACATGGTGACTAGGATTAGATATAATCTAAGCACTCCATCCAAAGATAGATAGAGAAATGAAAGAGCCAGGGCCATATTCAATGAAAACAAAAATCAAAAAAAAAAAAAAGGGGACTTCTTGCAGAAGATACCTATTCTGTTTGTGAATTCTGTGAACTTTGTTCTTAGACCAAAACAATTTTTGTTTAATTAGATTGTAAGCATTTACAGCAAAACTTTTCTAATGATAATCAGCTGCCCTTGGACTGACTGACTCCTGGAAAAGTGTTGCAGGCGAGGCATACCAAAAGACTTCCTGGTTCCATTTAAGACAATTATTCTTGAGGCTTGGACACATTAAGGCTACAAATGGCAATGATATTAAAGTTTTTACTGTCATCGCCTAGTATTTGATCACAGCAACTTGAAGCTCACCCTTTATATTGACATAAATAAAATTGAATAAGGCCTTCAACAGTACCAATGTGAAGCATATGAAAGAGAACACCTTTATAGCCTAATCAACGCTAAATTCATTCTCATAATTTTATTGTCTCTGAACAAGTCTGAATAGTTACCATTGAGAAAAGCAAGATATTGTCCTGCTACGTGCACCATTAAATTCTGTGCTGCGAAAAGTACAATTGCACATGTGGCAAATACACAGCCAGAATTCTTAATGAATAAAAGGCCACCGCGGTAGTCTCTACTGTGCCTCCCCCTTACAAGGTCATTGTCTGACCACAACTCTGATCACCATCAATCCTCTCAATGCCAAATACCTGATTTCTACGGTTTCTCCAACCTCAATGATCTTTCCTTTTCTCTCTCTGACCTCCAGTCTCACCCATGTAAGATCTATGGTCTCTTATGCCTGATTCCTGTGGTTTCTCCATTAGCACTGATTCCGATGGTTTTTTGTGATCTCACCATCTCGGCATGCTCCCGGGTCAGGTTCTTACCATCTCTGCATGCTCCCGGGTCAGGTTCTTACCATCTCGGCATGCTCCCGGGTCAGGTTCTTACCATCTCGGCATGCTCCCGGGTCAGGTTCTTACCATCTCGGCATGCTCCCGGGTCAGGTTCTTACCATCTCCCGGGTCAGGTTCTTACCATCTCGGCATGCTCCCGGGTCAGGTTCTTACCATCTCAGTATGCTCCCGGGTCAGGTTCTTACCATCTCGGCATGCTCCCGGGTCAGGTTCTTACCATCTCAGTATGCTCCCGGGTCAGGTTCTTACCATCTCAGCATGCTCCCGGGTCAGGTTCTTACCATCTCAGCATGCTCCCGGGTCAGGTTCTTACCATCTCGGCATGCTCCCGGGTCAGGTTCTTACCATCTCAGCATGCTCCCGGGACAGGTTCTTCAGCTTCTCCTCCATGCGCTGTAGTGTCTGCAGGAGGTCCTCGTTCTTCTTGGACATCCTCTTGTTCTTCTCGACCAGCGGCTTCAACTGGCTGTCCGCCTCGCGCACCACGCTTCAGCTGGAGCAGGGGGGAAACGGACACGGTTTATTAAGTGCTTATTTTAGCTGAAACTGAGAGACATAGAGACCTATGTGCTCAAGTGCTTATTTTACCTATTTTAACAACTGCTTGTTAATGCTGAAACAAAGACACATGGGGACATGGTTTAGAGTAAGTTTCACTTATGAAATGAACCCTCGTACTGAGGATGTTTTCTTGAATAAGGCCATGATCTGCGGTCCATTGACCCGGTTCAGACCGGACCCCAAATGCGTTCCTCACCAGCGCGTTCCGCTCATCCGCCAGAAGCGTGTTCCGGTCCTCCAGCTTCCGGATCAACGCGTGGAGCTCAGCGATCTTCAGCTGGAACCGCCTCACTTCCCGCTCGTCCATCTGCCCGTCCTGAGAGGGAGAGTAGGAGAGGTTACCTTCCAGGTGAGAGGGAGGTTTTTTTAAATCCAAAGACATCACCATAAGTCTGGAGGTGACTGAGATGAATTACACACTTTCTCCAAGAAGCTGAACAAATAACATTTGCTTAAATTCATTGTATTATTAGATAAGGACAGTGCACCCTGGCATGAGCTCTCCGCATAGTTTAAATAACAGATGCTTTATTTTAATGGGATCACAATGTGGAAGAAAAACTCAGAGGTCTCAATAAGAACGTTTACTGCCCGTTTCAGCCATTACACACTGTCATTACCTGCATTAGCACCTGCAACAAACTAATCATGGATCAATGGATCATGCAAAAGGACACTGCCAGGCAGATATTTCAGGCGTGCATGGACCATTTTGTTAATGACCAAGGACTGGTCCTCTTCAACTGTAATTAATCTTTTTACCACGGTGCTAAAACGCTTTGGCATGTCGGAGACCGTTTCTCCTGTGATCCCAGGATGGTGTAAGTTTATTGGGTCACGTTAGTGAAACGGTAGGATGTCATTTTTAGCTGATCCTTTGGAGAGAACATGGTTGTGCTTATTTTGTACTGCCTCACCCCTCAGCAGCGTGACAGACATTAGACATGTAGGCCCAGATATTTCAAGGAACCTTTGAAAACTGCTAGACAGCCCAGAGGCGAAGAAAAAGACAAGCGAGAAAATCATGCTGCATACTGACAACATAAAAGCCACCTTCTGCAAAACAGCACAACAAACAACATAGTAAGAATGCTCCTATTATCAGTGTAGGACAAACCTAGAGAGCCAGAGGGATAAACAAGAGATGTAGCATCTCAAAACCATCCCTCACCACCACTGAAACTAATTATCCCATCACCAACAGAAACTGGCCATGCCCCTCTGATCACCTGCCTGACTAATGATTAATCGTCTCTCTCTGACACTCCTCTATCACCCCTCCTTCTCTCGTCCTCCGTCATTCGCATCTCTCCTCTCTCTCCACAACTCCCTCGTTCTTTTACTCTCAACTGCATTCCATCGTCCTACACTACAATACTCCCTACATCTCACGTACTTACTTTCTCAAACACTATCAGACGCCTTTGCGTTGTTCCCTCCCTGTGCCCCTCCTCCCACTTCCTCTTCCTCCCATCACCCCCCCCCCCCCCCCCTCACCTGGCTGAAGAGGTAGTCCATGGTGTCTCCAAGTGCAGGCGCTACCTCGCGCTTGGGGCTCCCATGATGCCGTTCGGCCTCCTTCACCTGCACCAGCTGTTCGCCCAGCGCCTCCTTCTGTAGCAGCAGCTTCTGGGTGTAGCCGGCCTGCAGGCCCAACTCCTTCTCCAGGGCCAGCACCACGCGATCCTTCCCTTTAATCTCGTCCATCTGCGGGAGGGAGGAGGAGGAGAAGGCCTCTGTCACGTGACAGCCACACGGAGCACATGCCGCAGCCGCGGGACACAAAAAAGAGCGACGCGTGGGAGAGCCAATGGCTGAGCTCTAAACCTCAAGAAGGCGGGGCGAGCAGAGAAGCCGCAGTGTGGGATATGGTGCCCAGTGTATCTTATATTCCGCCTAAAATGCGTGTTCAACAAAATAAGGCCGTCACACAAAATAAACAGCCTCTGAATAATTTATCGGATGAAATATTCATCGCTGTCATCATGGCTCCCAATAGTGACTTAAATCTCTGAAAACACTGCCTCCGTATGCAGCTTCGCTAAAGTAATGTTCTTTTCACAGGTATGGAAGGACCACACTGTGCCACACGTGTTGCACATAATCTCAACCATCGCTGAACACAGGTTTTAGCGCCCCCTTGAGGAGACATCTTCTAGGCTACCTATATGCAGCATAGAAGACCTGGCAGACATCTGACAGAAGACCTATAATACGGATCCCAACTCAACTGAGGGACCAAAGGGTTGTGTGTTTGAGTCTCGGGATAGGTACAGGACATGTTCTGTAGGGTTCAGAAGGGTTAACTGACCTCACTTCCTCCTGTGAAACATTAGCTGAACAAAAACATGAGAATAAATAAGTAAATGAGATGAATCTTTTAATGCGGGAGAACAGCTGACATTGTAAAGCATGTCAGTGTATAGCACCAGAGTACGGGTACTTTTAGTGTGCCTGTGCGTGCCAAACTGGAGGGGGATAACAGCCATTTCATTAGTCGTTTAACCAGATGGAGAGGGGTGAGAGAAATGGTTCTATACATGGCGCCCCCCTCTGGAAGCAGTATGGAATTGCATAGATCAGGTCACAGCATGACAACCGTTTTTTGATTGATACATTTTTCCAAATTCTTAAGATTCGCTCTTCAACTACGAGAATGCAAATTATTTACTGAAATTATTTTGAGGCACTGGTCAAGGAACTCACATCCAGTAGAACACAGCTATTTTACATCTACACAAATGGACATTACCTTTAAATATTTTCAGTGCAGGCAAAATATGATAGGGCCTTACTGCCTGTCATTACTGTGCAATAATATGTATGTAATAGCCTGCATAACATGGTACGGTTGGGCAGTCCTTGGGGGTTAGGTTTAGGTGAAGCTTAAAATCAGTATCAGGTTAGGATTGGGAATTGAACCCATGTCCAATATGTCAATTCGTTACAGCTATATAATCAGTTATCTAAAAAAAAAAAAAAATTTAAATGTGAATAATGTGATAATCACATATGAAGACCTTATATTCTTCAGCAATGTATACTTATGGCTAAAAACAGAACCGTGCACTGTAAACAGGAGTAAACAGTATATGGTAACTTGGGGTAGAGCATCTAGGTACAAGCAGTAATCATGACAGCAGTCTATAATTAATCACAGATCTTGGCATATCCAGGTACAACACGAATACTGAGTGGACAATAGAAATATACTTTGAATGATGTTTGACTAAAGTGAAGCACTACAACAGTACATTTCCATTAAATCTGTACCTCAGAAGACCACGAGTAACATTAATTTTAATGAGCGCTGACCCGCCAACCTGCCCACAAACTCCGCTGATTTTTCTCCAAATGGAGAAAACTTTTCTTCCATTCCAGTTAGTTCAGTTCTGATCCAATTACAACCTCACAGAACTAAAATGTTTCTTTTCTCTGCATAAAGCAGTTGAAAAACTAAGGGTCCTAAAGCTAAGCAGTCCTGGCTGAGTCCCAATATTCTTCACGCCTCACCTCCTTTCCTCCACGCCTCTCCTCCACTCATCTCCTACCCGGAAGTATGCAAAGCTGCCTGCACGTTTCAAGTACAAGTAGTTGCGTGTACAGTATACAATGTACCTGACGTTGCGGTTTGTGTCAAGACATTAATTAATATGTAACAATTAATATGCAATTAATATGAAATCAGCGACATTAGATCAGTACATAAACATCTGTTTCAGGGGCATGGAGGAGAGCTGGTGGTAGTGGAGGAAAAGAGGATGCATTGAGTATTGGGATGCACTCCTATTCAAAATCCAACAGGATATAACAAACTATTTACATACAAAACACCGTACTTAAGGCAATTCAACTTTTCAGTTTAGATGAACAGCGTTTAATTCAATAACATTTTATTAAACAAGGTCCTATAAAAAAAACACCATACAACCCTCAGAAGAGCTGCATCTTAACAGATTTATTGATTAAAACAACAAGAAAAACAAACAACACAAAAGCAAGTAATATGAAATCCTACCTATAATTATAATCCTGATTGATACATACAGAAATAGGCTCATGTGAGGGAGGACTCCCTTCGGTACTGTTATCCCCATTCATGGTAATCCCTGCTGTAAAACACGAGCTACTCCCTTTCAAGTGCCATTCATACCATCAACATTGTTCCCCCTGCACACAAAAAAGGCTAAACTCTGTCCCCCTCCACAAAACACTCACACACACTGCCAGGAGCACAACACACAAGCATGGTGTCATGGCTGTCACAATCAATTCATACAAAGGCCATGGGACAGTGCACATATTTGTTGCGTAAGTTTCTGTGAGTTAAAGATTATATACCCACCCTTTCAGTCCCATCATAATAATATTACCCACAATGCTTACCCTGGGAGTCATCGCCTTGTTCCAAAACACCTGCCCTGGGAGTCACCGCCTTTTCTCCGAAACAACTGCTAGCAACTCTTCGCTATACCTCTACCTCCAATGAAATTCCACATAGGCAGGTATCCGGTCTTTACCTCTTGCCTGACTGCATCTGTCCCCTTGCCTGGCAAAGCTAATCGTTCCACCTTATTGTCCCTGCTGTGGTCCAGTAAGGCCGACCGTCAGCACGGTAGCCCTCCCCTCTCTCTCTCCCCATCAACCACAGCCAACCATTGTCTCTATTCACTGTACTGCAAAAACATAAAAAACACGTCAGACACGGGGCTGAAAACAGGATGCTCCTGTTGCCATAGAAACGCGGGCCTGTACCTTCGGAGAAAGGGGGACGACTATTGAGTAAACACTCTGTACACGCTTGACACGTTCTGTCCGATATCAGTGAAACTGGGAAGTGTACATAAAACATGTATTAAGCAGGTATAGTAATAATCTAGTGTTTGTGTGGAGTGGTAAGGGCTTAAAGGTAAGGCCTCTCTCTCCATGAGTTAATTAGGTGATGATGATTTGATTTAGGAAAATCATGAATATTCTACACAAAAACAAAAAAAAGAAAAGTTCCGTTGAAATTGCCAAGAGCGTCGCGGTAGTACAGCGGTAAAAGCGCCGACTTTCAGTCGGTGCGGTCCTGCCAGATCCGAGCATGGCCGGCGCCCTGTGGGAGCAGCAATTGGCGGCTGCTTCCGGGTGGGGGGAGGGGCTCGGAGAGAATCGCTGCGCGCATAGAGGCCCTGGGCGAGCTGGAATCACGGTCAGGAGCTAGGAGGAGTCGCGCCCTGAAGAGGACGTGGCGCCCTCCCGTCCTACCGCCGGCTGACGGGGTTGTGTAGCGGTGATTCTCTAGCGGTTGCTACATGGGGGGAATTGAATTAGAATAGGGGTTCAATTGGCTACTAAATGGGAGAATATGGGGAAAAATCAGAAACAAATTTTTTTTGTTAAAAAGAAATTGCCAAGAGCGCTTCAAATTAGGGGGAGTGTGAATTAACCAAAATAATAACACTTTTTGTTGTTGTTGTAAGATCAGTATCATTTAACTGTTACACAGGTAACACTTAAACCCATCCCCTTCAGGGCACTCATCCCATATTGTTTCATAGGATATTTCAAATCAGAAGAAAATATGGTTGACTGTGGATAAGCATTTCAATCAGTCCTCCTCTTGGGGTTCTTTAGCTGCACAATGAAATTACAACTTCCTGTTTACACACCACTGAACATTACTTAGGTATTTTGGAACTAAACAAAAAATGCGTTCATGCATATTTAAGAGGGGGGGGGGGGGGTCATAACAATAGCTCAACTTCCCATGACTCTTCAGCCAGTTTAATTTTAGTTTTTACCTGCACAACTACCCTATCTTTTGACTCAGCCCTGATATCTCTTTTGTGTATTATAAAATGTCATAGGTCTGTATAACAGGCTGTGTAATGATTACAGCAGTTGCGAGAGAACGTTAGAATGTATTTTGATAAAAAGCTATGCTGTTCTAAGAACCTGACACTGTACTGGGTACAATCCCCCTTCATGTGTTTCTACACAGACACACATACCCACAGCAGCTCTTCTAAGCGTTGCATTCTGGGAGCCTCAGCTCAGCCAGAAGCTCTGGCGTTTTCTTTGCAGGAGCATTAAAGGCCACATCAGAGTGGGGATAATCAGGGAGGTCACATGACCCAGTAGCTCATGAGGAAGATTATGGAACTGCATACCACATTTGCCCCTGTTAAATCTCACTACAATAATAATAATTCCTTACATTTATATAGCGCTTTTCTCAGACTCAAGCACGTTACAGTGTTGAGGGGGAAACTCACCTCACCCACCACCAATGTGTAGCACCCACCTGGGTGATACGTATGGCAGCCATTTTGTGCCAGAATGCTCACATCAGCAGAGGATTTAAAGGGTTCACTGCTGCCTCATCTGGCTGTAACAGTTCTCCATGTGTGTAGAATGTCATCAACATACACTTCATGGCCAAAAGTATATGGACACCTGCTCATCCACGATCTCATTCCAAAAGCATGGGCATTAATATGGACTTGGTCCAGCCTCCAATCTTCTGGGAAGGCTTCCCACTAGATGGCACATTGCTGAGGAGGTTTGCTTCCATTCAGTCAGAAGAGCATTAGTGAGGTTGGGCAGTGATGTGGGGCTATTAGGCCTGGCTCGCAGTCTGCTTTCCAATTGATCCCAAAGGTGTTTGATGGGGTTGAGGTCAGGGCTCTGTGCAGGCCAGTCAAGATCCTTCCACACCGATCTCGACAAACCATTTCTGTATGGACCTCGCTTTGTGCACGGGGCATCGTCATGCTGAAACAGGAAAGGGCCATGAAGAACCCCAACCATAAAAAAACAGCGCCAGACCAAGGGGTGTCCATGTAGTGTAAACCTCAACTTCCTTTCCAAAATAAAGGGTTCTAGAATCTGAGGTGGGACTTAAAGAAAGACAAGTACACAAAAAAATCCTTCCCTCCAACCACCTTGCCCAAGTTTAAATCGCTAATGACCTAAAGCGCTAATTCTCTGTATGAGGATATACACCCAGCCCTTATAACCTTGTGTACTTTTAACTGATGGTACTGCAGCCCATTACTCGGCTTGTAGTGAGTGGTGAATGACTGCCAGTGGAAACAGGGGGGTACTTAAATCAGTAAAGAGAAGCCAGCCATGACACAGCAGTTCTGAGTGAACTGCACAGTCATCCACCACAGAGAAAGAGAAAGAAATGGGGAGAGAGACAGGGAAGGAGAAAGGGCGGGGCGGCCGAGAGCAAAAGTGAGAGAGAACAGAGAGAGTAAGATAAGAGGAATAAAGAGAGGGAGAGAGGGCGAGCGGGAAAGCTGAAGAGGGATGAATCCGGGAGTGCCCGCACTCTGGCCATTGCTCTTCTCCCTGTGGACAGTGGCAGCACATCCCCTGCCTCGCGATCAATCACGCTAACGATCCGCCCGGCCCAAGCACCGTCCTTCTCCTCACAGATGTGTCCCGGGCCGGTGGGCGTCTCGTTCATCAGGCTACACGGTGCCATGGTTTAATTACAGAGATACATTTATTACCCCTGCAAAAGGCAACAAGAGCCAAATAACAAGGGCCTTTTTTAGAGAGCCCCAAAAAAATAACCCAATCAATAAAATCACCACTTTATATTCCTCTGTAATGTTTTCTTCCTTACGTTCATATGCAAAGCAGATGCATCTGTCCAAGGTAACTAACAGTTTTTTCCCTGTGCACATTTCTTACTTAATGGATCTTTTCACTGGAGCTATTGAGGACAAACATAATGTCCAGGCTCCAAAGATCTTAGCGCTGCGCTAACTGCTGTCCCAGTGTAACACATGCGCTTTGGCTCCATTACATCTCTGAACGGGTTGGGTCTTCAAACACAATCATTTTACTGAATTACATTTTAACACAGTATCACCAAGACGACTTGCATACTTTCCTTAATTAAGAGAAAAACAAAGATGAGTCATTTCACACTCCAACAGCGTCCTGTCCAATCCTAAGGCTTGAAATACTTCCACCCACTATAACTTAACAGGCTCAGACTACAAAAGAGAAATTGTAAATAGATTTAGCACAATCGCCACTAATTATCCCTGTCACACTCAAATCATTAGCGTCAGCTTCTAAAGTCTAGAATAATCTGCAAAAAACTGCTCTGCTTGATCCTAATAAACATTTGGGGCGGGGGTTTGGATATAAATCTATTCACGGTGATGTAAAACTGATGAGCATTGCCCTTTAAAGCTTTCTCCATCTTAGACTGCCCTCCTGTGGTATCACTGACACATTAATAATCCAATTTTGTAGTGTACTGGTAAATGAGAACCATGCGTAAAAACAGTGTATTTTTCCTGAGACTCATGACCTGTTTTCTCTTATTGGACATAAGTACACAGTAGTTAATAGAATTTGTTACATAGAGTTTGCCCACCATAGCAAGCAGAGGTGTATACCTTGTTTACATCCAGGGGAGATGCAATCAGGAAGTACAATCCCAACCAATCAGCATCTTTGTTTTTCCCTCCACTCATTTACAACACAAACTGAACACCAGCACCCACCTGGCGGATTTTCAGGCATGTTCTAGGTACAGGAATTCATGTGCGAGGTGCTGGAGATATATATATATATATTTATTTATTTTTTTTAAATCTTGTGTTCTAGAGATAGTGGTTCTATGTTTAAGGGCTGTGCACTTGCCTAGTTTTTACCATTTCATAAAGCATCCTAGATTATAGTTGCAATACTTGTGGCTCTGGGTAGGCCGTCAACAAGCAAACTGTAATACTTTCGCTCTCTATCTGAATGGACAAATAAGTAAAACATGAGAAAGTTATTTTAGTACTAGGCCTGTTCATTTTTGAGAGAGAAAATTAAGACATATAATATGACATATAGAACAGACCCCCATGACAGATCCACTCAGCTGCACTTGTGCCCTGCGTGTTCTACCTGGTGTGTATTATCTCTGACCTATGATAAAATGGGTGGCGGTAATCACAACTGGAGGTGTGAAATGTCACACTTGCTCAGTCTGCAGATAAGCAGCAGAGGCTGAAACAGCAACTGCACTCGAATGTTAAGAGCACCACTGCCTGAGCTGAACCACGAAAATAAACAGACCACAAAAACTGGACGAGCGAGACTTAAAAACAACAAAATGCATGAGATATGTTGCCAGCCTTGTAAGCCAGATGTCAACATGTACCAAAGGCAACTGTGTGTCTCAGTTTGTTGATGGAG
Organism: Synaphobranchus kaupii; assembly: GCA_029718625.1. Lineage (NCBI taxonomy): Eukaryota > Metazoa > Chordata > Actinopteri > Anguilliformes > Synaphobranchidae > Synaphobranchus > Synaphobranchus kaupii. Next base: position 104,944,170 of record CM056376.1, read on the forward strand.
CTGAATGTCACCTGTATTTTGTTCACAGACTACAGAAATGTGATTATGACGGTGTGAGAATATGCTAATAAGCCTGCCAGCCTATAGACCTCAGACAGTGTCAGGGTGTGGTGTTCCAAACAGGCGATCACAAGCCACTGAACTGCAGCAGTGTTTTTCCATTGTAATGTTTCTAATGTTCCCACAAAGTTAAACTCAAACATTTTCCTTCTCGAAGCCCGGCTGTTAATTTGATGTCACACTTTTAATAAATTTTATACTTAATTATAGACATACATTTGTTTTTACAGTTTTAGATATGATTGTTTCAAAAACAGGATTTCTTTCTCATGAAGATGTCCATGTTTCTGAAAATGCAGAAATTTTACTCCTGCAAGACATCCAAGTGCATGATGGGCCATATCTCAGCATATAGCAATAATCCTGCAAGTCCTCCAAGTGCATGGTGGGCCATATCTCAGCATGTAGCAATAACAAATCTTTACATTTACATTCATATCTAAACGGCCCAAATATTCATTTGAATTAAGAGCAAGCTCTTGACATTCATGTAACTATTTATTTCTGTGCAAACAGGGTCCATAGTATCCCTGAGTTCATGCCAAGCCCAGTTTACATTCAGGAGTTTCCAGAGGGGTACACTGGTCTGCATTTTCAGGGACGATCCCGCTGAATTCGGTCCCACTTGAGCTCCCGCCCCATTGCCATCACTCACCAGTCTGCGTATGTCCCTCTCGCAGTCGCGTTTGATGCGGCTGACCTCGTCCTGGTGGGCTTGGTAGGCCGTCCTCAGGTCGGCGGCCTTGGCCTTGTCGGCCTGCACGACGTTGGCCAGCGCCTCCTCGGACTGCTTGCGCGCGCCCTTCAGCTCCAGGATCTCCTGCTGCGTGCGCAGGCGCTCGCAGTCGAAGGCTCGCCGGGCCTCCTCACGCGCCTCCCCCAGCAGGGCGCTCTTCACCTTGTCGGCCGCCCCGTCCCGCAGCACGTTGACCAGGGACTGCAGCCGCTGCACCTCCCCGTCCCGGATCTTGATGGCCCGCGCCAGCTCCTGCTCGTGCTGCCGCACCAGCACCTCCCTCACCGTCTGCAGCTCCCTCATCTTCTCCTCGTGGAGCTTGGCCTTCAGGTCCGTCACCAGCACCGTGTGCTTGTGCTGCTCCAGGTCGCGGCCCTGCTTGACATCCTGCAGCCTCTCCCGTAGCTTACACACCTGCACACAGACAGACAGGAGAGGGAGCGAGGGATGGAGGGAAAGAGCAGCGAGGAAGAGGGAGCGGGAGGGGAGGATTAGGGAACAGGGAGACAGGGGAGGGGAGAAGAGGAGGGAGGGAGAGAGAGAAAAGAGATTAGGATGAAAGGGGGCCAGGGAGGGAGGGAGGGAAGACAGAAGAGTAAGAGAGAGAAGATAAAGATAGATATAAAGGTAAAAAGGGAGAGAGAAAGATAAAAATATACCAATAATATCACGGCAGATTTACTTTTATAAGAGTATCGGGTTGGGACTGATTCCAAAACCGGCACGACTGTAATGAGGTTCTAGTGGACTGGGTCATCTTTTCTGCTAAGTGTTAGATTTTAATGAGCAACTGCTCCTTCTGAATTCATGTGGTAACTGGAACAGTGGCCCAATGGCGCGAGCTGATTGCGCCGGGGTCAAAGGTTAACGTTCCCTCAGTGATGGACCACATGCATCCCCCTCTTTTATTAAACACGCTCAGCCCCCGCAACCTGTTTTAATAAGAGTTTCCCATGGCATCTTAAATTCCACTTGCTCCATAAAAACCCAAAAAAAACAACAACAAAAAAACACCACCGGTCAAAATTTTAAAATGTTTCCCACTCCAGACCCCCAATTACAGCTCAATCCCTGCATTAATGAGGGAACTCGTTTAGACTGGTAAGCAGAGTGAGGATTAGAGTGTGAATCACATTTTGCCTCAAAAGAAGAGGTATGCAAAGCTACTGCTGCACAGAGAATTTATGCAGTGTATGTGTAGTCAGGTGTTACACCTGCTTTACTGCTCTCCATAAACCTCCGTACAAATGCAGTTCAGTGCAAATTGTATTCATTTGTATGATTATATGGGTGATATTATCACACATATTTCCCACCAGACATTAGCCTTCTTGAGACTTTAGGTTTCTGAGACAATCAATCAATCAATGTCAGAAGGCGGGTACAGTCACATCTTCTGAGTCATTTCAGACAAATCGGTCTCATAAATCTGATGTCCTAGTGTGCAAATACATGTCCATTTAGCTGAAAGCACAGCTTTTTATTCTAACAGATCAATCATTGTGTGGAAAATAAAAATGTCAGCATTTCAGTATGTGTCAAAGTTTTTTGGTTCAAACTAAAATTTTACACTATTTTTTTCTTCAGTATACTGAGTTGATTTTGGATCAGCCATCAAAACTATTCATGGTCTTTAAAAAATTTATCAGAATTTTAAGGCAGCTCATTTATTCTTCTTAAAATGTGTGTAGTGTAATAATATGAAGAATACAACGAACCTACTGCAGAACTACATAATATTAACTACATAATATTAAGAGAAAATGGAAATAAAGGGTAGTCTCCAGACAGCCATTAGGCAATGGAATGCCACAGGCAGGATCTAACTGCAGTGAGCTAACTAACTAAAGGGGGATCCTCATTCCAGACATATACCAATCCAAACCCCATCCCAAAATGGATGATTTGACCATCTGCATCAGTCACAAGGGACTCCATGACATTAAATGTACAGTGTGGGCTGTGCACTTCCCTCTGCAAATTTCCGCCCATATTCAGCCGAGCCACACAGTAAAGGGTTAAGCCGACGACAGGCGACCTGTTGCACAACAGAAAAAGTTTGTCGTTCATCTGCCCCTATTGATCAGGAGGCCGTGTACTTAGCAGAGAGGACATTGGGAGCTCTGAAATTCTGAGTATAGATGAGTGTGGAGACTATATGAGTGAGATGGGCGGAGAGTATACAGTGCATCCGGAAAGTATTCACAGCGCTTCACTTTTTCCACATTTTGTTCTGTTACAGTCTTATTCCAAAATTGATTAAATTCATTTTTTCCCTCAAAATTCTACACACAACACCCCATAATGACAATGTGAAAAAGGTTTTTTTTGAGATTTTTGCAAATTTATTCAAAATAAAAAACTAAAATTTCTATCAAAGCTATCAAACGAGCCCCAAACCATCACTCTGTTGCCAGATATGGAGTAGATGTGGATGGATCACTTTAAGGGTTGTTTCTCCTGACTTTTTTCCCCATAGAGTTCTATAGGAAAATGAGTCCGGAGAAATAACCCTTGCAGTGATCCATCCACATCTACTCGATATCTGGCAACAGAGTGATGGTTTGGGGCTCGTTTGATAGCTCAGACCCTTGATAACTTACAGCCATTTAGCCAGCCATGTGTTCCATACTGTACCAGTGTAATTTACAGCTGAATCTAGTCTCATCCCCCAATTTCCATAGAGATCCATTCAAATGCAGAGAGGTTATAGTATCGCTTGTAACAGTACCTGAAAATAGGATATCGACAGTTTTTTTGATGTTGATGGTCACAGACTTCAGGAAGTAACAGCATGTAAAGGATATGCGACCAAATATGAAATATGATACTTTAAAAATACGTTAAAGCAAAGGGTATGAATACTTATGTAAATGAGAAATTTAATTTTTTTATTTTTAATAAATTTGCCAAAATCTCAAAAAAACTTTTTTCACATTGTCATTATGGGGTGTCGTGTGTACAATTTTGAGGGAAAAAATGAATTCAATCAATTTTGGAATAAGGCTGTAACAGAACAAAATGTGGAAAAAGTGAAGCGCTGTGAATACTTTCCGGATGCACTGTATATGCTCCAGCATACACCTGGGTCATGCACTCATCAGTGGGGACTTTACCATGACAATGTACTACCGTGCACAGATTTTGTTAAGCCAAACCTCGGAACAGGACTGGACAAAACCTGGAGAAAAACGGGGCCTTTTCTTTTCTAAACAAGGAAGATGAACTCATTTTTAATTTATAGTGATGAACTGGGAAACAGCGGGAAGCGATGGCAGAGGATTGTGTTGTCTAATATCTATAGGGGATGTCTAAAGGATGAATGAGCACAGAGCCAGCCAGGCTGAGCAGATGAGGACACTGAAAAATGACAGATCAATGTCACACAAACTGCACAGTCAACAGAAAATGTGCATCTCACCGCAACAGGGAAAGCAGGGGCTCTTTTCTTAACAAATATGATGCATGTAGTTTTTCATTTCTGAATAACATGATTCCAATATACCCGTACGCCTTGGATTGACTGTACTTCCCCGTGATGGTGATGTCATTGAGAGCCCTTATAAAAGAGGCATTCAGTAAAATACATCACTTAACACAGAGAGGCAGAGCAGAGTGGGGAAAAAATAACAATGTGACCAAACCAGTCTTTAGCACTGAGAAACCTGCATATAGGGCACACGAGCCCTGCAGAACAACCAAAAACCTCCACATTAGCCTGTGAGACACAGCCAGGCCAAAAACCTCCACATTAGCCTGTGAGACACAGCCAGGCAAGAAACCTCCACATTAGCCTGCGAGACACAGCCAGGCCAAAAACCTCCACATTAGCCTGCGAGACACAGCCAGGCCAAAAACCTCCGCATTAGCCTGTGAGACACAGCCAGGCCAAAAACCTCCACATTAGCCTGTGAGACACAGCCAGGCCAAAAACCTCTGCATTAGCCTGTGAGACACAGCCAGGCAAGAAACCTCCACATTAGCCTGTGACACACAGCCAGGCCAAAAACCTCCACATTAGCCTGTGAGACACAGCCAGGCAAGAAACCTCCACATTAGCCTGTGAGACACAGCCAGACCAAAAACCTCCACATTAGCCTGTGAGACACAGCCAGGCCAAAAACCTCCACATTAGCCTGTGAGACACAGCCAGGCCAAAAACCTCCACATTAGCCTGTGAGACACAGCCAGACCAAAAACCTCCACATTAGCCTGTGAGACACAGCCAGACCAAAAACCTCCACATTAGCCTGTGAGACACAGCCAGGCCAAAAACCTCCACATTAGCCTGTGAGACACAGCCAGGCCAAAAACCTCCACATTAGCCTGTGAGACACAGCCAGGCAAGAAACCTCCACATTAGCCTGTGAGACACAGCCAGACCAAAAACCTCCACATTAGCCTGTGAGACACAGCCAGACCAAAAACCTCCACATTAGCCTGTGAGACACAGCCAGGCCAAAAACCTCCACATTAGCCTGTGAGACACAGCCAGGCCAAAAACCTCCACATTAGCCTGCGAGACACAGCCAGGCCAAAAACCTCCACATTAGCCTGTGAGACACAGCCAGGCCAAAAACCTCCACATTAGCCTGTGAGACACAGCCAGGCCAAAAACCTCCACATTAGCCTGTGAGACACAGCCAGGCAAGAAACCTCCACATTAGCCTGTGAGACACAGCCAGACCAAAAACCTCCACATTAGCCTGTGAGACACAGCCAGACCAAAAACCTCCACATTAGCCTGTGAGACACAGCCAGGCCAAAAACCTCCACATTAGCCTGTGAGACACAGCCAGGCCAAAAACCTCCACATTAGCCTGTGAGACACAGCCAGGCCAAAAACCTCCACATTAGCCTGTGACACACAGCCAGGCAAGAAACCTCCACATTTGCCTGTGAGACACAGCCAGGCAAGAAACGTTATTGATTTGCTGCAGGCAGATGGAAGATTAGCTTTTACAGCCACAGCCCTAGAGCTATAAACAAAATATTCTCCCACAGTAGGAGAGGCAAAGCATGGCTGGCCATGTAACATATTGCATCCTGCTGTTCTCTTATGGATAAAGTGGGGTTATTAAAACAGAGGCAACGTTGCCTCCTTTCGAAAATGCACATTAAACAGGATAGACTCCAAGGGAATACTGCCATCGTCACACAGGAGAAAGATATATTGGAGAATATAAAAAAATATATATACAGATGAAGGTGAAATTGTAGAGATGCTGTAAAATGCTTAATCATCTTGTAGTAAATCACAAAAGACAAACCCAGAGAGATCTGGGGGGCCGCCAACAGAATATTTATTCAGATTGGAGAATTTATTTGTTTTTGTTTTTTAATTGCTGAAAATAACAGGTAGGTGACAAGAAACTGCATCATTTGACTACTGTAGAGAAGAAAAAGGGCCTGATATCAAACAAAGAACTCTGCTGACTTCCACACGCATGCACCATTCAAATCGAAGGTATCAAGAGAAAAGAGGAAAAACTGAGGATCATACACTAAAATGAAAATGGCCGGTTGTCTGGTGCTGGTCATTACCGCTCATTACCTCCCTGCATGGCAGGACACCTCACTGTCGACAGGTGCCGGTCCTGGATGTATTCATTTGTAGTTAATCGCCGCCTCCACAGAGAGGAGGGGGAAAGTGTTGTAATGACAGCCGTGTCGTGATTGGACGAGGGATAAAAGGGGGCGCGGCCTACCTTGCCCTTCTCCTGCTGCAGCTCGATCTGGATGTCGGTCAGCTTGGTCCGCAGCTCCTCATTGGCCGCCTGCAAGGTGTCGAGCGTAGCCTCCGGCTTCTCCCCTTTGCCGCGTGTCTTTTTTGACGCTGGTGCTGACATCTTCCACCCCCCCCTCTCGAGTACCTCTCAGTCTGTCAGAAACCCCGAATCGGAAAGCAGAGCGCTGGTCATGCGGAAATCTCCACCTCGGTGGGAGTGAACTTCATATTTCTGCCGTGGTCACCATCCTCCCCTCAGTCCTGCAGAGAGAAATCACAATGCAGGGTGAAAATATTTGGAAAGAAGGCTCCTATATCAAAAAACAATTACCTTCCAGGGAATACAGTCTCCTCCCTCACATAATAAAAACAACCTTAACTGTGGTTCAATGCCGCCACCACAAAATTCTTTGCCCTCAACTTTGAGAAGCAAGTTTGAGACACTCCTCTCCATATTCACACCGTATCAGGGGCGGTTGCTGAAATGAACTGAAAACATATTCATAAAATGTGTCACAGAAGATTACACTCCTTTGCGGTTAGATTGAATCCAGCCCCTTAACAGTGGACTGAGGAGCACTGACTGTAGGTGCTGAGAACTCCATGTGCAGTGGTTAAAGACACCGTGCTGTTCTTTCTGTGGAGCTAAGCATTCCACACAAATTAGAGACAGAGATTCTGTCTCTGCAGATGGCGATGAAAGCCTTGTATACATACAATGGCCTGAAATAGAGAAATGTTTACATATATGGAATAAACAGTGGATTCTGAATTAGTACAAAAGCCATTTAACCGTAACCAAATGAATACAGGGAAGGTGTTGTGTCACTATTAGGCTAACAAATGACATACATAATGGTACATTGGCTTTTGTTACAAGAAAGCTGAAATGAATGAACAAATTAATCCTTTTTTAGCCCTCATGTTTTCTGTTTGTCCCCACTTCAAAGGCCCAGTGCTACATGTAGGCCTGTTCCGTCACTGATGTCCTTGGTGAATTCAGGAGAGTGCGGAATAGCAAGCCCACTCTGTGAAATGTGTGCAAGGAGCAGCAGCAGAGCGTACTGCACCAGAGGACTGCGTTTCGAACCCAGCGGGGTCAGGCTGACTGCAGGCGTCCAGCGGACTACCTCACACAACGAGGGGGAGGCGACAAGCCTGCCGTCTGATACCCACCCACAGCAAATACGCCACTGACACGGTCACGATTAAATATCCACACAGCAGGTCGCATCGCCGCACTGATGTCTCACACTTTACCTGGATATGCAACCTGACAGCTCAGCTGGGATGCGTCTCGAATTCTTTTGAGAAATAGATTTTTATTTTTATTTTTTTAATGCACCATGTCCACTAAAACACAAATTTATACTGGTGGAGAGTGACTTGAACGCATTTCAAGCCCAGCCGATTATTTTACAAGCGCTGCCATCCCTGCTAATGGATGTGTGGGCGCAAAACGTCACAGCTGATGTCTGCCTATACAGCAAGATCACCTTTCCATTTCAAATACACGCACGCACGCACGCACACACAGGTGCAGTGTCCGAGCAGGATACTCATCTAACACACCCTACCACACTGCCAGCAGTAGCAGTGTGTGTTTAACATAATCCTATTACCCTGCCCGGGATCATCTCTGAGACTCCAGTGTCGGTGAAAATGTCTGGCAGGGAGCTAGCCCGGCCGGCTGGGCCCCCCCGAGATGCCTTGTTCACCTCCACACACCAGGCCACATCCTTGTGCTGTCCCAAAAACTGCTACCCTTCCCTGAGGGGTGAATAAAAGCTGAATAAAGTAGAGGCCATGAAGCTCTCAATTTTTTTCCCCTGCCTCCTCCCCTTCTCCCTCCCACCCTCCCCTTCTCCCTCTCTCTCCCTTATTTTTCCTACCTCTCACTCTGCCTTGCTCTGTCTTTTAATATCTCTATTTCTCTCACTATCACTCTCCCTCTCAGGCTTCCTCTCTCCATGTTTCCAGCGCGTCCGTGGCCAGAGCGTTTACGGTTACAACCAAAGTCCCGACCCAACGTGCATCTGGAGTCTCACCTCAGAGGTTTCCAATAAAATTCACATCGAGCGGAACGACCAAGTGGACGTTTTGTAAAATGCATGCAAAAGGGCGTGGTCTAAACAAAGATGCCTGGTGAGGATGGGAAAAGCGTCACACCAGCTATAGTCACAAGCGTGGCCAATCGGAAAAGATACTCAATGTGTGGCACTGCAGGAAAACACAGGTATGTGAAGGATGCAATTAAGACCAATAATCTTTGGGCTCCTGGCCTGTGTCAACCCCATTGTAATAACGATTAGGGGATGTTAAAATACTACAAGCCTTCTTTGGGGAGGTTGCCATCGGTGTGCCTTTGACCCAGAAACATCATGTCAGGCTGTGTGCACGCAGACTGCAAATCAGTGCAAAAAAGCCAGCCCTAATACTATTAACTGCAGACAGGATACTGGCAGAGAGCAGTGATACACAGCTGCCAGGCACTCCTAAATCCCAATCAATAACATCATGCAGAGAGCCCCGAGCAGCAGAATACGATTCCCGCTAAAGTCATTATCTCCCAGGCTTCTCCGCAAAGGCTGCGGCCGGGCCCTTTTAGTGTGCTAATTACGGCCCCCATTTTGGCTCGTAGTTCCGTCACTCACAAAAGCTGTGACATTTCCAAGGCCCGGGAAGATAGATCATAATCAAACTGATTTGCCCTTCTTGCATCAGTCTGGTAAAGGCGCGGTCAGAGGCTGGGGTTCTCCATGTTCCTATAGCATGCTAAAGGAGGGGGCCGTGTGCGGCACGGAGGAGACACACGCAAGAGCTGCCGTGATGGAAGAATTAATGGCTTCAATCTCCGCCCTTTTGCTCGTCGAGCAGTTATTGATCTGGAGCTTACGACTTCTCACTGTGGCCCCGTACAGTCAACCTCATCCCCCTGGTCCCATCACCAAGATAGTCAAGCACACTCTACTCACCGTCTACACTTACTTTCCAAAACATCACCTGCCAGACAGATGCAATAATGGTGGCTATGCAGTGTGTGTACATCATACTTGCTGGTGCATTAGCACTTCACGTTGAATGAGAAATGTATGAATTACATTTCTTTCATTGACAATGTGTCAGAATGTCAGGATCCTATGGTGAAATTTGTGTGAATTCTATCAGCAGGCACTGCTTGAATAATCCCCAGTTTAAATCCTGCAACAGTGAGCGCTGAAAGGAGCGCTGCTGTTAGCGAGGCCGTGATCCACGATGTGAACCACAGAGAAACAAAAGGCAGGTTCAGTGTGTAAATACACAGGGCGTGTCCCACACACCCTGTAGACAAAGGGGGCTGCCGTGTGCATTACAGGACAACACCGCTGGTTAGAACAGCAAAAGCTGGCAGGTTTTACCACCCTTCACTGCCACCACGATGAAAGAGCCGCACCATGTATGCGTCTGTTCAATAATGAAACACAAGTCAGTATAGAATAGAATAGCTTATTTTCCCATGAGGGAACTTAATTTGTAGCCACCAGCAACAACAAAAAAGACAGACTGTGGGGCAGACCCAGAATACACAAACAAACATACATTGTGATTCAATAGAATCATTAAATTAATCAAACAAATTAAGTGAAGGTATGAGTCAAGTGGAATACAGCCAAACTTCATGATTAGAAATGAGCATCAAAAGCAGTAACAGTTTCCCATCCGCCCCCGCTGTCCCGAGATGTCCAGTGTCATCAAGCAGTCCAACAGCTGTAGGAACAAAACTGTCGACATATAACGTTACACAAACTCCGCCTCCGTGACTTTCCTCCATACACGCAGTCTCTGTCCAGTCACGCGGTCTCTGTCCAGTCGAAATGGACAAATCAAGAAATAACCATAGAGGAGCCTATGAGTAAAAGCTTTTGCCTTTTCTTTTTCAGTGTCTTTCAGCTAAAGGGACATTGTGGAGGTTTAGCCAGGGTGCTGCACTCAGTAAACAGGTCCCATTCAAGCTTCCAGGGGCAGCTGTGCTCTTCATCTTACTCTGAATGGCTCTTATTCACACAGTGCAGTGCAGGGCAGGGGAGAGGGAAAGTGGCAGATTCCCACTTGTTAAAGGCAGAGCTCGCCGTTCACCTTCCCCCCAGGCCTCATTATGGCCCGACACATTTCCTGATGCTCCTGCTAGCGAGCCTCTCGGATAAACCGCTTCCAGGTGAAAGCGGAGTCCGCAGAGGCGTTTCAGGGCTATTTGAAGCGGGCGGCGGCTTGCTGCATGTACACGCATCAAGCCAGGAGAGCGTGAAAAGGAGCAGCATGTAGACCTGATGGCATGGAAGGCACGATCCAAGGCTAAAGCCCACAAAAGGAGCCTCACGTGAATTGCATGAGGGTGCCCGGTTAGCCCATGACTATGGATCTGTGTGACAGGGACTTAGGCCATATGGGGTATGAAGACATGAGCTGGACTGACTGACCACCAGACCCCTCACTGACTGCATTGGGCATCTCATACTCACATAGAGATGCACTGTAATCAGAGGCCATGTAAGGTCAGGGCAAAGCTTCTCTGATTGGCTCCTAAGAATCAAAGGCTGCAGGTCAGCAGGTAGGTGTGTGTGTGTGTGTGTGTGTGTGTGTGTGTGTGTGTGTGTGTGTGTGTGTGTGTGTGTGTGTGTGTGTGTGTGTGTGTGTGTGTGTGTGTGTGTGTGTGTGTGTGTGTGTGTGTGTGTGTGTGTGTGTGTGTGTGTGTGTGTGTGTGTGTGTGTGTGTGTGTGTGTGTGTGTGTTCCTTTACATTCTCACTCACCAACCCCGAGGACACCTAGCAGCAGACTTCATTAACCATAATTTAGAGAGACGCAAAACCATAAATGAACTAAACAAAAATAAATCACACCATTTTATATAATAGGCCTAATAATAACACAACACTTAATCTGCCTGACCATGGTGTAATGGCGACAGTCTGTTCATTAAAATGAGAAATGCAAATCTTTCGCTCGAAGACCCACTAACCTTTACTTACACAGTTATCTGCCGGATCTTAAGTAAATAATTCACGTCGAAGCTTCCGCATTAATACCCAAGTGCTTACTCCCTGGCTTCACCGACGGTAACGCACACAGAACTGTTACCAAGGTAACAAAGCTCTTAAAAGTCCATTGCTCCCACAGTTGGACAGTCTCTGATGAATCTAACCTCCCGGAGGACTGAGCACCACACGCTAAATCTTATTGGTATAAATTATTTAAGCAGACCGTGGGATTCACCAATACTTCCCTGTAATGGGGGGGGGTGTGTGTGACTGGCAGCAGGAGGGCAGAAGTAGGAGGCGGATGACGCAGTTCGCCAACTGGCTTCCAGAGGGTGACTTTGCACTAACTGTGAATCCAGAGCCTGACATTGGACTGCTTTTATACAGGCCTACAGTGCTACAGGCCTTCATTCATCTCAAGGAGTGCCTCGCCTGAACCAGCTCCAAAGCCCAGCACCCACCTACCCCAGAGCGCACATCACGTACCAGCTGGGGCTGATTTATTTACTCAATTAAACTGGGGAAGGAACAGACTAAGCCAGACTTACAGCGACACTGGGAATTTGGCCGGCACGCTGGGAAGACCCATACTCTGCAATAAATTCCATGGGATCATTAAATGGGCACAGTGATCCGGCGGCACCTCTGTTTCATGTCTCCTATAGGGACTGAGTCACTACAGCAATCACTTCTGTAGTCCAGCCCAGCGGTGGATAACTTGGCCATCGCAACAGGTCTCTGTTCCAAATGCTAACTACAGCCAGAGGAGGCTTTCTCATGGGTATGATCCTGAGCCTCACTGTGACAGCGGAGAATGTTGACACCTACGTATGGTACACAGAAAAAAATGCCGGTGTAAACCTAACACTGCTGGTGTACATTTAACACCCTAGGGTGTTTATATGAGACCACGGCCTCATATAAACACCCTCGGGTATTAAATGTACACCAGCATTTTAGCTGGGTAGAGATTATGAGCCTGTAAAAAGAATAAATAATAAAGTAAAACTAGATTAACAATTCCTAAATAAATTGTAGGTGTGGTTGCTTCATAATATAATAATATGAGGTATGAATGGTGTCGATGACGTGAATGGTGTAGGAGGAGATCTCAAAAATCGGCGGAATAATAATAAGTATGGTGAATAACAATAGGTGTGGTTTCACAACCACAGCTAATAATAACACTACTAACAATAACAGTAACAACCAGCAATAACAATGTATTATTATTATTATTAGTATGTTTGTGGCTCAGTTCCAGGGTATGCTACTGCGGAATCTGAATTGCTTCAGTACATATCCAGCCGTAATCTGGGTGTAAAATGAGAGTCAGCTGACAGGTTAAAAGGAGCTTCTGTGGAACAGTGAAGAGAGTATTGGAATCCAATAAAAGTTGGCGATATGTTGCTATGAATCATGGGACCAATTTTTGGATCGGTAGAAAACTACCATTTTTGATAGTGCTAAAGAATATTACTGGAAAATAATGACAGCATTGCCATCTCCATCCATGTGTGGGTGTGTGTGGACAGTATGTTTGGCGGGGAAAGCACTTACAAAAATAGTGAGGGGTTTACGTGCACATGCAGATTTAAAAATGTGCACCAGGTCTGTTCCCACTCTGCCAGTTCCATTTACACGTTTAATGGTGGTTCAGCAACAGAGATCTTTAGCTGCAGTTATATTGCCTGTTTATGTCGCAAAGTGCAATAAAACAGTTTGAAAGCCACCTTGACGAGGCAGAATTTCATCAAACTTTAATAGTGTCACAGTGTTCCACTTATCTGCATTCTGACACAACAGCAGGGGTCTGAGTTTATGGCACAGTCGCCAGATACGCAACAAGATCCAACAGTAGACTGTGCTGTTCCACCGACTCCCTAGATCTGCGCCTCGATCTGGAGACAACGGGACAGAGAGCCTGGGGGCAAGCAGACAACGTGGCAGTACGCCCTAATTACCAGGCCAGACACCACCACCATCATCGCTGCCCTTCGTCCTGATGCCCGGGTTGCCTACTCAAGACTCCATTTCCCACCAAGGGCCCCTACAGGCATGAAAACGACTGCTTTCTGAAAAGGGCAGATGAGGAATACATTTCCACTTGAATAGATGACAGAGATCACAGAAAGGACAGAACTATACACAATTATTATTATTTTTTTTGTGCGGTCTGGCTTAAGTCACTGAGCACTCATGTGGGGTTCCAAATGAGAAAACTATTACTGCAGCTTGCATGTGTTTGCAGTTAGGCCAGGCTTCTCTTTCTAGATTGGTCAAAAGCAATCCTCAGTGGGCGTTCCTGCACGTGGGGCTCCATGGTGGTAGACTGTGACACTCAAGAGGATTAGAATGCAGTAGGCCACAGTCTCCATTTTTATTTCTGAGGTCACAGTCATTAAAATAGTTGCCATGATCAAGAATTGCTACCCATGATTCATTAGAGACTATCCGTAAGCAGCCACTCAATCAAACCGCATTTAAGCAAATGCTAAACTCTCAATTTTCCTCTCAGTGACTCTGAATTAATCTCTACTCAAATATGGACAGAAGGCAATTATGAGAATTTAAACAGCAGAAAACTCAAACGCAGTACTGCAGGCCCATGCCGCCATGGGTGAAACACTGACATATTCAGGGAGCGAAATTCAGTTAATGGTCTACCCCTATGTAGACGTTCCAAAAAATGGAACTTAATGTAAATAGGCCTGACTTGGAGGCCAGAGTGTGACATCCACCGGCTCTTACCTGTGGATGCTATACACTGCGTTCTCAGAGGACAAACTACTACCTGTCAGAGCTGGCCACCTCAAACAGCAATACACACGCACACTCACTCACCCGCTCGCTCGCACGCACGCACGCACCTTTTACATTCTCAAAGTAAATTAGTAAAGTAAATCCCACTTAAGGAAGAAACAGATATATATTTAATGACTGAGTGTATGCCTCATCTCAGAGGGGGAGGGGCACCAGATCCAAGCACCACCCCGAAAAAACTGCTGGAGGAAACGTTCAGGGTTTGCGGACACCTTTCCCCCTCGACTGTCAGCAATATCCGAATGATTCCTCCATCAGACTTTTCCACTCCATTTCCTCCCCTCCAACTGCAGAGCCACAAACATTCTGTCTGGAGGGAGTTTTCCTGACAACAGTCGCCTTGGTGGCAGAGGGCCAGATGTTGGAAGGGGGAGGTGGGGTGTGCTTGCGCTCAGGTGTTGAGCAACTGTACCTCCATTGCGCAGGTCCCTCAGTGAGTGCCAGGAGTACTGGAACATGATGAGCAGTGGGAAAAATAAATACGCCACATCCGTGGAACTTCAAATGACAGACATATCTTTTTTTATGCAGCCTTTTTTAATGATGTTAATTTAAGAGCATATAAGCTGGTTAATAATTATTAGGAATTGTAAATAAAATCTAAAATCTTCATTTGCTTAAAAAAAGGCCTGTTTTATGACAGTGATATACGGAACTATTTGAAATTCATTAGAATAGCTGGCCAACATGGGAAAAATACTTTAAATCTTTGACCAAGCCTCATATAAAGATAAGTGCTAGTTTACTTAAGCATTAAGACTTTGGCCTTTGCTGCCACACTCGACTGGCAGAGCAGGATCTTCAGGTACCAGCCCCCAGTGTCAGTGAAGAGCTTCACTTTACTAATTAGCTCTTTGTTTTGCCCTCAGAAGTCTAATTTTAAATTTAGAAGAGGGAACAGAAAGTTCACAAATTCATGAGAACCAAACCTTTAAAAGATTCAATTTCCTTTTTCTACATTTAACACCCATTGTTCAATAATAATAGCAATGTTATGCAGATTAAACCACCAAAGGCCACTGGGAAGGACAATATTGCAGTTTGGCTTACGTAGCATTTTGTTTTTCACATTGGTTTCCAGCGCAGTATATTGTACCTGTAAATGAGTAACCTTTGCAGTGTTATAGATACGGTGCTATAGCCTACATCCCTGTGAAAAGACATCGTTTATCTGTGCTGCCACCCATAAAGCCAGGTTCACTTTGTGCATCGTGTTGATAAACGGAGCCGATAGCCAGACCAGAGGGGTGTACTACGAAGGAAGCTTAACATAGCCAGGGTTTCTTTGCGTTAGCTGGCTTCACAAAGCTTAACCACCGCGATCTGGCTTAACCGGTACTACGAACATGCTTATCAACCTGATAAGTGAACACAGGCTTTATTAATCAAGCAACAACAAGCCTAGAGCGGCACCGCATGGCCTGTACTAGAGAAGCATATAGAGTACTCAAGTGACTACGTCACACTGGTTTCGGAAGTAAATTCCCCATTTATTTAGACCGTAGACATTAACTAAAGCTTACTTTTAAACCATTTCTAGTGATTATGTCTTACCACCAGCTTCGGTATTTTTTTGTGAATATACCAGTGCTGCCACTGTTTAAAAACTCAACGTCCCATAATTCCCTCTGGACGGGCGTAGTGTTGTCTCCAAGCGTTGTCCAGTGGCATAACGTCGGCTGTAAAATAGGCCTTCGGTAACCTTACCTTTATAGGGATATTACTCTCAACCTGTTTCTACTTATAGTTCTTAATTATCAATCAAGCTATTCAATAACTGAATAACAAACATCAATGAATATATCAAGTTTTTCTGTGCTAGTATTTTTCTTTGCGTCATAAAATGGGTAGCACTTAAATATATGTAGCGACGGCCTGCGCGTTGGAAAAAGTGGGGATTACTTGTTTCCGTTTATTTAGATTCAGTAGCCTAACAATCAATCCATTCATTCTCTGAATAATCAAGACCAATTTGTAGCCTATAATGATTTAGAAATGATAACGACAAAGAGACAACTTAAGATTGTTTAACAAGGATCAGGCAATAATCTGAATGCGTTAAAGAATGTAATTCATTTTAAGACGACACTAAAATTAATCAAAGCGATGTAAACATTAGAAAGCATAAATTTATGTGTCTCGAATTGTTGAGAGCAGCGCATAATACAGGCTAGAAATACTCATTTACGAAAATCTACGTTGAACATTTAAACATGGAGCATTTAAAAGTCAGAATCTTCGCATGATAACACAACATCATAAATGTCGATATACAAAAATGCAACACAAGTTTATGTTGCACAGAACAATAATGCTATCTCAAAATAACTTGGTAGCCTAATAATTTACTTCTTGTTCTTGGTTATTGAGTGAATCAATTATTTGATTGACAATCAGGAAAAGTAAACGGAAACAGATTGAGAGTGATCATCCGTTAAAGGTAAGTTTACAGAAGGCCTAGTTCTACTCCCACAGTACGCCACTGGCGTTGTCATATAACGTTAGCCAGCTAAACACGTTAAACACTTTTTTCTAACGTTAGCTA
This sequence comes from Synaphobranchus kaupii, assembly GCA_029718625.1. Classification (NCBI taxonomy): domain Eukaryota; kingdom Metazoa; phylum Chordata; class Actinopteri; order Anguilliformes; family Synaphobranchidae; genus Synaphobranchus; species Synaphobranchus kaupii. The sequence goes on from CM056376.1 coordinate 104,961,078, forward strand.
GCTAGTTTGAAGGATGTGGTTAACCGTAGCGTAGTTTCTGACCTTGTTGGGCGGGCTTATCAACTAAGTAAGATAACGGTAGCTCGGCTTCAGCGGCAGCACAGCCAAAAATGTCCAGACGAGATGATATCTGATTGGTCGAGAACCACCCGTGCGTTGCAGTATGGGACATGTAGTCCGTTAAAGTGGACTATAAGACAAACTACAACCATTAATCAATCCAATAGCCTGAACATAACCTGCTCAGGAGCAGAATAGCCGTGCACAGTAAATTGCCATGGCAATATACCCCGATTAAAAATTAGTCGGCTTCTTGGTACAGAAAACCCAGGGTTGAAGCTTAAATTAGCTTGATAACCCCTTAATCTCGCTTCGTAGTACACCCCTCTGGGGCCTGTATCACGAAGCAGAATTACCGAGTTAGCTGGATAACTGCACTGAATAAAACCCGGAACCCTCCCAAATCTGGAACATGGACTGAAGTAAAGAGCGCTTTTCAGGGTTTTACCCAGAGCAGTTATCCAGCTAATTCAGTAATTCTGCTTTGTGATACAGGCTCCTTGAAAAAGTGTACACAAACAGGATGGGGGGGGTTATTCCTGGGCAAGGAAATTGCGCTCTGCCACTGCAAAACCCAGAGTCCCTGGTGAATCACTCCAAACTTCTGAATAATTTATCAATGTACTACAACAGAGATCAAGGAAGGCCTGACTTGGTTGTAGCAAGAGGATAAAGTTGTCTCTTTTGTGCGGTGCACTGGAAGTGCAGTTACATTCAGAAGACACATTCCTTACTGACTGAACGTTCCTCCAAGCCGATAGGGGAAACTGTGCAAAACACAGCACGGAACACTAAACACAAGCGCGAAAGATCTTGTTCTACCCCCCACTATTAATTATTCAATTGTTTTTAATTAGGGTCATATGGACAGGAAGTAAAGTCATGTGGTGTTCTGGGCTGCAGGTCAGGCTCTCGGAGGATAAAGATTGCAGGGCTCAAACAGAGAGTTTGACTACAGAGCGCAGAGCAGTGACCCGAAAGACGGCATAGGCTCCGGATCACACAGGGCGGGGCGGCAGAACCAACACAGAGCAGGGCGGCAGAACCAACACAGAGCTGTGTCTCTACTCCGCCCTGACTCCATCAGTCTCCCTCGCTCCTCCTCTCCAACTCTCTTGGCCCTCCCTTTCTCTCTCTCTTCCTCACACAAGGCAGAGAGAGGGCTGAGGAGAAAGTATGTCAGTGCTCTGCCTCCTACGTTCAGCTCTGACACAGTTTCACGCATAATCACACAGCATAAAGCTCATCTGACGTAGCCTGAGAGATATGCTGCGCTCACCGCCGCAGCACAGTCTGCCACACTGAAGCTTGCTACAGGGCCGCAGGGACACAAGCTGCATGAAGATAAACAGGCCAATGGCTACCCTCTCCGTGCAGTGTACACTAAAGCCCTGACATGCAGCGGAACATACAAAAGCCCAGTCTGTGAAAACTATTTACTCTTTTTAAACAGAACAGGCACACACGCACACACACACACACCTGTACACACACGCGCACACACACTTATATACAAACCTAGGAAGGGTGGCAGGAGGGATGCCAAAATGGTCCATGTGTACAGTTGCGCCTGGCAGAAGCACGTTACCCTCGAACAGGAAATGAGAGGTCTTTCGGAGAGAAGAAAGGGTGGGGGAGGGAGGTTATCAGTGCACAACATGTGGGTTTACGGGCCAGTATCACCCCTCCCCAAAACTCTCTTTTTCACGTTCTTTGATCGTGCACGCAGAGCCAAGCAGCGGAACAGCAGCTCTGTACTAATCGTAAAGCAGGAAATTAGACTGCCAGCAGCACTGTGAATAAAGACAGGCACAAAAATAAGCCAAGCGACAATAGAAAAACTAAAACAAACGTGTATTTCATTTAAATCCATCATCAATCCCCCTTGCAAGGAATGTCAACTCTCACTCAAACATTTAAACCTGAACTGCTTAACAAATATCTCCCACAGAAAGCCAATGAGAGAGGAAACATGAAGTGCATAGTGCATACCAAAATACCAACAAAAAACATGTATTCAGATCACAGAGCTATGAGGAGATACCAAAAAACCCATAAGCACTGAGACAGTCCAAACCAGCCCTAGCTCAAACCGTTTTAATTGGACACTAGGCTCACATAGTCTCCTGAAGTATTACACACCAGAGTAATGAGGTGGGCCATTTTCTAACTGCAGGTTTTGGGTGTTTACTCCAATGGAACAATCGCATCTCCTACTAATCTTGTACATCCAATCTCTTCGTTAGAATATTCGAATATCAGACAAAATAGTAATCATCTCTTTTTATTTCCATCTAAAAATCCAGTCCAAATGTTCTAAGTAGATTAATTTTAGTAATTTATGAAAATATCTGGAAATAGGATGTAGCGTAGGCATTGAAAGCCAGTAAAAACCTGACATTCCAGGAAACACAGAACTAAAAATAACCAAGAAATATTTGGTGGATCAGAACAGGAAGCCATGGTTAGGCTGCATGTATAAACTGATGCCGCTATTTTGGATACTCATTTGCATACCGCCACAGGTCGCCGCACACATGTGAATGCATGGTTCTGCGGTTCTGCTGTGTAATATACTTCCCACTTCAATGGGCAAATTTCCGCCAGGCTTTCAAACAAATACGGTCACATTCAATTATAGCCAAGGGTGTCTTCCCACTGCTTTGCTTTAGCCATGTGCCATTTTCCACTGTCAGCAGACACACTGACCACAACACAAAGACTACAGACACACTGACTACAGAGTGGAAACACTGACCGCAACACTTGGACTACAGACACACTGACCCCAACACTAGGACTACAAACACTAGGACTACAGACACACTGACAGCAACACTAGGACGACAGACATACTGACTACAGACACACTGACCCCAACACTAGAACTACAGATACACTGACCGCAACACTAGGACTACAGACACACTGACTACAGAGCAGACACACTGACCGCAACACTAGGACTACAGACATACTGACCCCAACACTAGGACTACAGACACACTGACTACAGAGCAGACATACTGACCACAACACAAGGACTACAGACACACTGACCACAACACAAGGACTACAGACATACTGTCCACAACACAAGGACTACAGACACACTGACTACAGACATACTGACCACAACACAAAGACTACAGACACAGTGACTACAGAGCAGACACAGTGACCGCAAGTCCGCAACACAAAGACTAGACACACTGACTACAGAGTGGAAACACTGACCGCAACACTAGGACTACAGACACACTGACTACAGACATACTGACCCCAACACTAGGACTACAGACACACTGACTACAGACATACTGACCCAAACACTAGGACTACAGACACACTGACAGCAACACTAGGACTACAGACATACTGACTACAGACACACTGACCCCAACACTAGGACTACAGGCACACTGACTACAGACACACTGACCTCAACACTAGGACTACATACACACTGACTACAGATGCACTGACCCCAGCACTAGGACTACAGACACACTGACAGCAACACTAGGACTACAGACATACTGACTACAGACACACTGACCCCAACACTAGGACTACAGGCACACTGACTACAGACACACTGACCTCAACACTAGGACTACAGGCACAATGACTACAGATGCACTACAGAGTAGAGATCCATCCATAGCAGAGAGAGGTCGGTTCTTTGGCAAAAATAGAGAATCAGAAACCTTATCGATGGTGCTGCACGAATCAAGACACCAGACGTAAAATTGTGCTACAGAACAGTATGCATGTCCCTGTCCCATTTCAGAACCCTGGGGTTGATCCTCCCTGACAGCCCTGAAGCATGCTGGGTAATATATGCCGCTCCTGAGACGTGATGCCAAAAGCAGACATGTCGTAAAGATCATCTTCAGTGCCATCAACAATAATTATTTGAATCGAGTTTACAGACATACAATCTTAGAACTGTCCCTTTTCAAAGGCCAACTGCATGATCTTTAGGTTATCCAAAAGATCCTGAAGGCTGCACTGAATCCACGAGTCAGTCACAGCGCTGTCCCGTTCAGATGTATAGATAACTGCTCAAAATATATTGTGTGTGCTTTGCAATGACATTCTTTAATGTGCCAGTTCAGTCTGCTGAATAACCTAAATTACACCAAATTAAGATGCAAAAAAAGAACCATTCGTTATTTAAAGAAAAAAGATAAGTCAGTTCTTTAGGGATTTCAGCAATTACAATTCCCATAGTGCTGAACCGATCAGTAATAGGTAATCCAACACCAAACAATAAAATCCCACTCAACCATACCAATTACACTGATAAGATATAAGACAGTGAAAAAAGGTTTATATCCTATGCTTACAGTTCCTATTTGACCAAGAATAGCCTACATCAAAATGGAACAAATCCGATCCCAGAATAACCCAACACGCCTAACAATAGTTCTGGCTGGGATTAAATTAATCACACCTTTCTGTCTCACTTTCCTCAAACATAAATAAAACTCACAAAGTTTCTTCCGATGCCAAGATTCAGTCGAGGTTCTCAAACAGACTAAAACAAACCAATAACATGCCGGTCAGAGACAAACGCAGAGTAAAGAAAGGTGCCCCTGTTCATTGGGTATGAATCACACAAGTGTTTCTTTCATCAGAAAAAGGTCCAGTTAAAATGACTGGAGGTAAAGGGGGAAACGGCCAGGGCAGAGGTCATGCTAATGCTATCATTATAGTGATAAAAGCTCTATTATCTTATTATTATGCTACAATTAACTACAAGGGGTCATTTACTGTAGTTTTCTTCTTCAAAACTAAACCAATAGCTGCCAAATGGTGGGCATCATTGCAGGGCCCAACACAGGTTTAACTGTGTAAAGGCCATCACCTTTAAAAACTATAGCAAGTAATGACAGATGTCTTGGCTTTGTCAATGAACTAAATGCACTTGCATTGCTTAGGCAACTCCATTTCAAAATGCAGCGACGCTGTCTGTAGCACCTTGGTATCTAATAAAATATTTTTTTCAAATGCAAGATTTATAAATGAATTACGAAAATCTAAAAATCAATGACAAAACTCCCCTCTGACATTTCTTTCTTGGAATCCTTCTTCAAGACAATGGGGAGATGCAGATCCATAAAGCAAAAAGGTACCTTTTTCACAGAGAGAAAAATACATCTTTTTAAGCTTCTAAGGCTTTCAAAGTGGGCCTACTTAACATGCCAGACCAACGCTCGTCACAAATTATTCATTCCACTGGCCCAGATCTGAGAGGAACGCCCCACACGCATCAGAAAATCACCCATCTCAGTTCAGAGCAGCCCAGCACAGCTGCAGAGAGGCCAGAGTAGCCCCCTGTACCACGGTCACAGGGGCCGAGCCAGATAGCAGGGACTGTCAACACATCTCAACACCCAAATCAGGGTATTAACCGAACGCAACATTGAGAGTCTAGATGACTCAGCCTGCAGGTTGAGGCTTTTACACAGTGTCCAAATGGCTGGGGCCCGTGCCAAGAATCTCACAGCTCAAACGTCACCAGGAAAACACACACTGTAAAACACCATTACAACACTCCATGAAACAGTCATGGTCCAAATGATGAACTGCAAATCACAACACATAGAAGAGGAAATGCTTTGTCTTTAGAGGTGCTATTTTCCTTTCCTCGCTCATAAGGCGCTGGCACAAGAAGTCAGGGTCCGACTTTAAGGAGAAAAAAGAAACACATTCGCTTTCATGCTATTGTTTGTTAGGGAGATGTTTTACCCCTTGGTCGCACAAAGTGACACTGATGTTTGACAGTCCATGACAAAAGACTGCAGAATGCAATTGCAGATTACACATTTTCCCTCTTGGTACAAAAGACTTTAACGGCCCCTCACCCCATCATTTTACACAGCTCAATCCCAAATTTGCACTGTAGATAAAGAAGGCAAATTAGCTGAAAAAAAAGTTCAGGAAGGAGGCTGGAAAAGAACCCACTATTCACACTGGCTGGGTTTTCTGAAACAGCCACAAGCCCAACTTCAGCACAAAGCTGCTTATGATTCAAAGAGGATCCTCTGTAGCGCAAAGCATTATCCAATGCGTCCTACCTGGAGTCATCACCTGGAGCGGCAGGACTGAGAAGACGATCTGACACATTTCCATTGTGACCCATTTAAGGGAGGAAATTGGCCCATAACTAAGGAAGTGAGGCAGAATGGACTGGAGTGGATTGATAATGGGCAGCTGCCCCTCTGAAATCCTACTGATGGCCAGTTGTGAACAGCATAACAAAGCCATTTAGGAGAAGCTGCTATCAACATTGCAGTAATTACAGAGGCATTGTGGGAAAGTGCTGAGTCATTTGCCTCCGGTTTTGAAATTTGGTTTCACAAGCAGCAAATCGGAGTTAAGCCCCACAACGCTGCAAATGTTCCTGACGGGTGAGGTGACCAGGCCCAGGTTTTCACTGGCCATTGTACTCAGCTTTATCCTCTTTCTACATTTACGACAGAACAGCAACAAAAAGGCACGTCCACGGCAGGAGCCCCTGAGAACTGACCACAGAAAGAGACATTTCATTAATGTCCTGGAAAAAAATTACGATAAAATAATTTGAATTTTTCAGCTAGAATCCATAAACAGGAATTTAAACAGACCACAAGGAACTTGATGAGTGATATGTTCAGGTAAAGCTTGGGTTTAGTGTAATTATGCACCCTGTGGTCTAGCACTAAATCTTTGTCATACCGCCACTATTAGTCCTGCAGAAATACTGATGTTGTGTCACAGAGTGGGAGGAGTTCAGTTCACAGGGCTGTCCACATCTTATTGCGTCAAACAGTCGCACGTCCTGTTACAGCAATGAGACCAACGAATATGGGTGAGCATTCAAAATTATGAGAAAATAAGAAAAAAATGAATAAATCACAATTGAATGAAACAATTTCAATCCTTCCAGGTAAATCACAGGTGTCAGAATTGGTGAATTTCAGAACCAGTGATTAATTTCGCTTGTTGCGTGGTTAAAAAAAATCCACACACCTTGTTGTTAAGGCCTTAATTGGCTGCTGGTTGGAAGGAAACCACAAAACCCTGCAGACAATGTAGCCCTCCAAGACTTCAGTTTGACACCCCTATGATTGTCACAGTATGTAGACTCCATGTTCTATAAGCTGTGTACCTGTACCAAATTCAAACCTGCACATTTTCACACCTTCACACGTAAGAAAACTGAAATTGATAGACACTCCATAAAGAAACAATCACAAGTGTGCAGTGAACATTCCTGTGACCTCCCTATGGCACATTATTAATCTACCATCTCCAACCGTCATACACAAAGCGAGGAAAAGCAATCGGTTGCAGTTTCATGGACGTGCAAAAGATAAAGCAGGGAATTTAAATACATGACACAAGGCATGACAAGCCTTCATGTAAGCTCTTCCCCTGGGTACAGGCAAAAATAAGAGCATTTGAATAGTCATTTTCCATGCCATTCATAACCCATTGTCTGTCCCAGCAACGCTCTCTCCTGGAAGCTACTCAAATTCAGGACAGAAAGGACATCTGATGGCTAGATTAGAGTTTCCCCAAACCTTCTTAGTCCAATTAGTGAAAGCATGAGTGTTCTGTGACACACCCATTCTTAAAATGTAGCCTCTAGCATGACATACGTTTAAATGTGTATTCAAATCTTTTCAATACATACATGTACATGTGCAATATGCTGCAATGCAACTGCATGTACACAGCGACTAACGCAGAGCATATAGCTAGTACACTTTTTCATTTGCCTGGTGTGAATGTCTATGGAGTGTACAACATAACCTTTCAAATGTTATCTCAAGACCCACCTCAGCCCCCCTAATGACCCCCAGGTGGGTCTTCCTGACCCAAAATTTGGGAAGCACTGGATAGCAGGACCTCAAGTGAGGTTCTCTGTATAATCTGGTGTGCACGTGAGCCTTTTCTGAGCTGTACTGCAGGCAGGTGTGAGCACAGGTTTCTTGCAGAGTGCAGTGTGTTTGTGTGTGTGCACATGTATGTGCGCATGTATGTGTGTGTGTGTGACACGGATGTGGACAGGAGAGATTACACTGCTGTGAGGGTGTAGACATCCTGTCCCTCCAACCCGGCTAAAAACATTAGCATCAGGCATGGCTTTAGTGCCAGGGAACAACTTACACCAGCTGTATCAATTCATATTTTATGAGGAACGAACTAGATGGTACAAGTAACTCTCCACACTGGAACTGGAAACTGAAAATGCATCCCCAGTCTGGCATGCAGAGAGCCCCTACCTCAAAGTACACAGACTCCTAGGAAAAGACAGACAGTTGCTCCCTAACCATAAAGGCAGGCAGCACTATTTTGCTAAAACAAGAAAATCAAAAAAATACAAAGAAGCTCTACTGAAGCCAAGAACACGTCTCCCCAGTGCATTACAGCTGATAAAGAGAGAAAGGAACAGAGAGGGAGGGCGAGAAACAGGAGACTGCTGGAAATAGTCTAGAAACAGATGTAGGTGGTAGTAATACTGAACCTATAAAAATGTTGAAAGGATGACGGGCTGGGGGAGGGTTGATGGAGGTGTGAGGAATTTCTAACAAACTGTGCTGACTCACCAGCATGCACCCAGGGCCAAAGCTATTCTGCTAAAAATTACCATGCAACTTCAACCACAGGGGAATATAAATCTACACTGTACTTGACTTTCAAGGTAAAAACTCAATATAAGGTGCTGGCACTGTTTAGGTGCTAAAATTCCTCTGGTGACTCTCATTTTCACCATCTAGTCATTACTCTGAAACTAGTCATTACTCTGAGGGAGCCTCTCAGCTCTATAATGAGTCAGCGAGGTTTGAAGGTTGCTTATTCACAACCAAAAAAAGTTTTAGCTTTTAAGGTTTATGGAGAGGGCTGAACAGATCTGCCAACTGAGAGGTGGGGATATATGGGAAGAGGATGAAAAAACAGACAAAATGTTTTTGTTTTTTTAAAGATAGAGGGCTTGGCTTTGCAAGGATGGAGAGGTTGGCTTTTTAAAGATTGGGAGCTTGGCTTTGTAAAGATGGAGAGCTTGGCTTTGCAAGGATGGAGAGGCTGGCTTTTTAAAGATTGGGAGCTTGGCTTTGTAAAGATAGAGAGGTTGGCTTATTAAAGATGGAGCGCTTGGCTTTGTAAAGATAGAGAGGTAGACTTTGTAAAGATGGAGGGCTTAGCTTTTTAAAAATGGGGAGCATGGCTTTGTAAAGATGGAGAGGTCGGCTTTGTAAAGATGGAGAGGTCGGCTTTGTAAAGATGGAGAGGTCGGCTTTGTAAAGATGGAGAGGTCGGCTTTGTAAAGATGGAGAGGTCGGCTTTGTAAAGATGGAGAGGTCGGCTTTGTAAAGATGGAGAGGTCGGCTTTGTAAAGATGGAGAGGTCGGCTTTGTAAAGATGGAGAGGTCGGCTTTAAAAAGATGGAGAGGTCGGCTTTAAAAAGATGGAGGTCGGCTTTGTAATGAGAGGGAGGGTTTGGACTCTTCTATAGTTTTAAAGAAACTCTTGAACTCTGGGCTGTGCCATTAGATGATGGACAGAGAGTCAATGGTCACAGGACACAACTGACTTTGCCGTTCCCACGGCGGGGGTTCGAGTCTCCCAGGATTCCTCAGGTTACTGCTACATAAGCTCTCCCTACCTACTTGCCAGGCGCCTACTGGTTGAGCAATTGAGCAATGAGTCGCTTCTCCAGTTGTTGCTAGCTGTCCTGCAGTAGCACATTAGCTTTGATCTTATTGAGCAATGAGTCGCTTCTGCAGTTGTTGCTAGCTGTCCTGCAGTAGCACATTAGCTTTTGTAAATAGTCACTGGTTCAAGGTAGAAAGTAAGGGAGGACCGCGTAGGCTGAAGCTGTAGAATTCCCTGTGTGGATGCAGACTGTCCATCAGTGGTGGTAAGAAAAAAAAAAACAGCCATTCCAAATTGGGGTAACGTGGTAGTAACTCTTTTACACAGCAGAATACAATGTAATGTCTATTATGTCCAGTGAGAATGTGATTAATGGGAGGGTTGAATCCTTACATGAATGGTTTAACAGACCCTCAAAAACCTATACAAAATGTAGGCCTAGTTTTAGGAACTGCTGAAATGAGAAGCCTAGTTTTAGGAACTGCTGAAATGTGAAAACAATGTCGCTGACAATTTCCCCTAACTTGATAGGACCCCATAGTGCTGGCAACTGTACAAATAACAGCTGACATCTGTGTGTGACTTTACAATGCATCTGTGGAACTGAAAAAACACCTTAAAGTGGCATCTGAAGAGGGAACAATCAGTTTTAATGTGTGATACTTATGGGAGGATAACTTTCTGCTAAAACAGTGAGTAATTTCCATTTGGCTAAATCAATCATCCCTAGTCCTTCAGCTACCCTCCCCCATAATGATGTTCACAAATCATGAAAATAAAAAATCTTTTTCAAAAAATTTGCACATAACAGGATTCAGCATCCCTGCATCTCTTGGGTAACAGGCTCAAAACATAAGTTGGAAATCAGTCACATCCGTCCATCAGCAAAGCCCGCCACGATTGGGCCTTCGGTGTCACTCGCACACTGTTTCAAGGTCACAGAACAGGACCCACAGGTAAAGCTACAGCAGATGGGTGTCCATTCTATTAACCTAGAGCAGGGTTTTCAACCTTTTCTGTTCCAGGGACCCCCACTCAGGTTCAAAACACACACACACACACACATTGATACTGCCTATCTCAGCACATTCCATTAGCCTCTTACCTCTGGGACCATGACACACCTGCCCTCTCTTCACCTACTTGCTCTCACATACACTAACAACTGGGAAAGGCCCGGACGCTGTCTGGACGAGTAAACACACACGCGCACGCGCACGCGCACACGCACACGCACACGCACACGCACACGCACACACACACACACACACACGTCCTGCCTATCACCGAACATACCCATTCACTGTGAGATAAATCCAAGTCACCCAGGCCATTTCCCATATGACACAGCACGACAGGGCGTTTCACAGAAATTTAAGACGGATGGAAGAATAATGAAAGTGCAATCAATAGCTATATTTTGCAGCTAAAAAAATCCCAGCTCTGTGGTTTAAGCACCGTCGCTGCAGAAGGGCTAAATCACACGAGGGGAAATTAATGAATGGTTGCCCTGGATACCACTGTCTTTGTCTACGAAGGTGAAAAAATAAGAGCAATTGGACGTTTATTAAGACACAGAATATATCCAGGCCGTTTAGAGACCTAAAGCTTGTCCACATAGGCCCACTTAAAACAATTTGTCAGAATGTTTCCGAGCATGGGGAACAGGTAAAGGTTGAACAGAGTCCACTATTTCCTTCAGTCAAGTATAGGTGTATATAGATACAATTTTCTCTTTAAATTTGAGAATTTTAGACCCTTCCCTCTAATTCCTACCAAGAACCCAGTACCCAGTGTGAGCTCCACTCCCAGTATCCACGCAATGGGAAAATGCAGAAATGTCCAATTTTCCAGGAACTCAAAGAAAAAACAAAAAAATTGGGCAAATTACCAAGTATCTACAGATGAGGTTTAGAGGTTTATGTCCTTCCTCTCAAGGGCAATCCTTTCCATATTCCCTTACTTATTTCTTAATTTGATACCAAATATGAAACCGAAAGGTGAAGGAATTATTCTTGTGTCTTGTTAATGGTCCAATTGTTCTTATTTAGCCGTCACAACAAACAAACATACATACCAAACATAAAGTATGCATTAAATATGTAACATAAAGGTTTCCACTACACTGAGCTTCACCCGTCGTGGCAGATTGAGGTTCCAGCTCCATTAAAGTCTTACACAAGCACCCAAATGTAAAGCCTACTACACACCATTAGGCTATTTCTCAATAAGGGTCTTTGCACTGTTTAGATTCTCTCTCTATCTCTTCAGGTGCACTTCATACCAGGGGCTGAAGATGCTCCTGAATTCCAAAGTCCATTGACCAGTTGCATGCTGGGCAATGCAGGGGAGTGTACGTGGATCTTTCTGGCTGATGAAAGATGAAATGTTTTACAGAACATAATGGAGCCCTGTTGCTGAGGCCACTAAAGACGATAGATCACAGCTGATAAGGGATAATCATTAACTGTCTGAAATCTGCCCTGCATTGTGTTAATATCCTGCAAGGGTGCAGAAATGCATATAGCCTAAAGGTTTTCTAAATTTCACCGGACCTAATAGAAAGTCCAAAATCAGGAAGTTGAGCGTAATTCTTGCATTTGAACAAAGACACATCCAAACATGATTAGTTTGTGGCATTAATTAAAATAAATGATTCACAGTTAACTGTGTTCAAAATCTGAATGCCTATGAATTCTACTGAAAAAGGAGGACCGGCTGTCGCTATTATTCATGGAGAGAGACCTGGTAGTAGAATAGTAGTATTATGCCCCAATAACATGACAAACTAGCCAAATTATTAATGAGTTTTTGAAATGGCTGCAACTGAAACCTTTGAATGGTACCATTTGTTTCCTTCAAGCCACACAATGCAGGGCCATTTAAAAACATGGCTGGTTCCTGGGGTATGCTACTCCATGTAGTTCCAGGAGAACAAAGCACACAGTCAAGCTCTGCACTTTTGTCGTTAAAAATTAAACCGCCCTAAAATCGAGCGCCAACACCGGCGCCTCTTAAGTGCGCTGCAGGATTCCAGCAAATTGGACTGCAACGTGGAGCAGCCGTGAGGGTTGCAGAATTTAACTGCAGGGAGGATTCTACTCTCGGACTCTCGAGGAGTCTAATTTATCTCAATTTGTAATCTTTAAAAATATCACAACTAAAATTTACACGCCCAGGGTTAGGGAAATGCATTATAAAAGTATGTTAAAAGGCTAATTTAAAGGGTAAGTTCGCTATTTTGGACCTTGGACCCTATTTGCGGTCCGTCTTCCATGAACCTGACCCATGAAGTCCATTTTTTCATTGATCGGTCCAGTATTGAGTTCGGTACAGATTTCCTGTAGGCTCTCACTGGGCTACAATGGAAGTGAACGGGGCAATCAGAAATGTTATGGAAAAACAACGATAAATGTGCTTTTATAGCTCAGTGTGTATTCTTACGGTCTCAGTATGCTCTTCTGTGAAATGTAGGCTATCGCAAACGCAAACCGAACGTTGAAACAACAGTTCCATTTGAAACAGAGCTATTTCTCCGACCGCACTACCTCGCACTGTAAACTTCCGCAGTCTAGCTACGTTGTAGAGAGGGGGGGGGGCGCTTGAAAAGCAGTTGATCACAAATCCTGACCTCCCGTTGGAGTTTACTAGCTAGTAGCCTACAGCAGAAATATTTGTAACGCAGTTTTTGTAATCATCATTTGTAATAATTCATCACAGCAATGGTGCGCGAATGTGCAGTCCCCGGTTGTGGGAATAAAATGTCTGGACGCTCAAATACCAGTTTTCACAGGCTTCCGTTCTCTGACCCAGAAAGATTGAGACTTTGGCTGGTTGTCTTACGGATCGACATAAACACTCCAGTCAATCAACTCCGTTTGGCAGACTCGCGAGTTTGTGGAGCGCATTTCGACGCTACTGATTTCTGTAACCGCAAATCAGAAGCAAAACACTGGTTTCTAAAGAACCTAAAGTTCCTCGTGTCGGACCTGCAGCACTATCAAGCACCGGAGCGGAGGTAAGTTATATTTAGCTATAACGTTACTAACATTTTTATTTTTTTTGAGCGCGTCCTCTGACCCAGCACTCAATACCAACTAACAAAATCCGAGCTTGACATAAGTTGTTTTCTTGTAACAAAACTGTCGGAAACGTTCATCAACTATAACTTTTTACAATTCTATAATGTTTTATTTACAAATGCTTGACGCATTGTGTCCTGTCCAAAGTTCTCATCTATCACATATCTGTTGGCAGTCATAGTGTAATGGTAATCAATGGAGATGATCCAGTGTCATCCACGGATACATCCAGGTTTTCAATGGCATTCGGTAGCAACAGATCCCACTCCCTACAACACAAACTTTCCTCCTCTCTGGGCATCTGCTTGCACCTCTTGCAAGAACACCAAAAGTCCCCCGAAATTCTTGGTCTAGCCTCGGCAGCGACTTCGGATAACATTACCTGCGCAACTTCAGCCTCTCTCTCTTATCATCCATCTCTTGTAGTTCCGTGTCCGTGTATTCTGGCTCAAATCTGTAGCCAGTAACGTCAAAGTCAAAATCGAATTCTTTGTCTTCGTAATCATTATAGTCATCCATCATCCAAGTTTTTTTGTGGAAATTGTAGCCTACGTTGCTGCAGGTAAACAAACGCAGACTGCTCAGCTAGATAGTTTCGTAAACGGCCGGCACACCTTCCCGCTCCCCTACCCCCGACACATAGTACTCCGCGGGAGCAGCGAAAACAAGCAACAGAGAAATGCTTACTTCCAAGCCATGCCAAGCACGTAAAAATGTTCGGATTGAGATACATTTCACAGGAGAGCATACTGAGACCGGTAACAATACACCCTGAGCTTCCCGTCTCATTTATTGTACATGAAAGCACATTTATCGAACATTTCTGATTGCCCCGTTCACTTCCATTGTAGCCCAGTGAGAGCCTACAGGAAATCTGTACCGAACTCAATACTGGACCGATCAGCGAAAAAATGGACTTCATGGGTCAGGTTCATGGAAGACGGACCGCAAATAGGGTCCAAGGTCCAAAATAGCGAACTTACCCTTTAATTAACACTGTTGTTGAACCATTGAAGGAGAACACCATGCCGTGCAAAATGACAGCAGGTTGGCTCTTTCACATATAATGGACTGCCCACAGAATTACTTCAGAATAGGTCTATATGGCCTCATTCTTTTGCTATGCATTGTCCTTATAGAAGAAATTAATCTTCAAAATGAGCTTGCACTGTAATTTCAGCTTTCCATAGTGCACAAGGCCGTGATCATTTAATTTTTCTGGGCTACCGGGAAGACGCAGATCTCCCTGACCCTTGCAGGCTCCCATCACGTGCCAAATTACCGTATGTCACTAAGGATGCCAGTCACACGTGTAAGTGCAGCTTGCCATCTTTAAGCATGTGCACACAGCTAACCCATAGAGATGGCACGGTGCACTTTACCCAGTCAGTTTAGATCGAATAAAATCCAATTCAATTCCTCAATTGCATTTCTTTCAAAATGTGATGCAGGAAGTAGTCCGGGCTCCAAACGCTCCTTGCGTTTAAAGCGGATCCAGAAACAGGAAGCGATTTACATTTGAATGCATCTGACCCGGTAGGTCTGCCAAGCTTCCCTCACTTTATTCCTCTGGGCAATTTTGGCCGAAGGGAGGAAAGTCTGGGAAAAATGCCTGGAGAATAAAGCAGACACTTCTGTCGCTGAGAATTCAAGTCACCCTTTGTTTTTCCAGGTTGTTCCATTGAGATTTCAAATCTCTAACACGAGCAAGAAGGGCCGAGTTATCAGCATACAGAAGATAATATGAATATCGTGCAAAATGCCCGATGCGATATGCAAATAGTAGGATGAGATGAACAGAAATAACCAGCATCAGCACAAAATATAAATAGGGGGTAAACCTCTGCACCAGTAGATGGACAGAAAATGTATAGGCCTACTTTTTAAACGGTACGAAATTAACTTTCACCCACTGGCCAGAGTAGCTTGTGGATTCTAAAAATCACCAGCCATTTTAAACATTTTACCAGCCACATTACCTTTTATAATATAACACAACCTGGTTGGTTACTGGCCAAAGTGGCTGCGAGAGTAAAAATCTTACCAGCCACAATCACAATTTTACCAGCATATGGCTGGTGTTAATTGCACACCTTGTTTTTAAACCTGGTAATGTGAATTAACGTAAATTGATATTTATGTTGATAAACATGTTATGTTCTTAGCCTAAAACCCCCCCCAATTACATTAAACGATTAAACCCCATTTAAGTATGCAAATCACTGAAAAGAACCTCTCCAAATCCAGCCTACTTTAAATTACTACACTTCTAATACTGTCTAATGCTCTGTCAATCAATCAAATGATGATGCTAATGCAACAAACATAAAACAGATTACAGAATCACACATATAAGCTGTAAACAATCTAAATTTGTACCAAAATACTGGACAAAAAGAAAATTAGTGGAGTGGACCCTTGATGACTTAGAGCCATTTAGCCAACCATGTGTTTCCATACTGTTCCAGTGTAATTTACAGCTAAATCTAGTCCCCACCCCCCAATTCCCATAGAGATCCATTCAAATGCAGAGACAGTATAGTATCGCTTGTAAGAGTACCACAAAATAAGCTATCAAGAGTCTTTTGATGTTGTTGGGTCACAGACATAAAAAAGTCATGGCATGCAAGGATATGCGACCAAATATTAAAAATTTAAAGGCACAGTCAACTTAGTGTATGTAAACTTCTGACCCACTGGAATTGTGATAAAGTGAATTAAAAGTGAAATAATCTGTCTGTAAACAATTGTTGGAAAAATGACTTGTGTCATGCACAAAGTAGATGTCCTAACTGACTTGTCAACATTATAGTTTGCCAACATGAAATCTGTGGAGTGGTTAAAAATGACTTCAACCTAAGTGTATGTAAACTTCCGACTTCAACTGTATATGGACAAGCAGCCTAGTTTCTTAGTTTTGATACAACTTTTCTTTAGGCTCTATGTATGGGTCTTTGACATCCTGTTCCCTTTGTTCTGTATTGCACACAAAGTAATAGCACTGCTCAGTTATACAGCGCTTTGGTCACCAAGCTTACGAAGGTTTCCCTGCGTTTCACGGGCCATTACGCCACAGAATCAGACCAATAGAACAGGAGAGCCGGTGCATCACCGGCAAAAACAGAATGGCCAATCAGAAAACATTCCACTCAGGCCAAAGTTCAAAGTTGCCATTGTACTGATGGTTATTTTGATTCTGAAGACCAGTGAACTCATCTCTACTGTCTGTAAATGCAAAATGATAATTCCCAAGATCAGCCACGGTGGCTCTGACAGTGGTCAATATGAAGGCAAAGGAAATGGGCACAATTGGCTTTGCAACTGGAAAAAAAGAGATGGACGGGTCAACAAAGAAATTGCACACGGTCAGTATTGGCATGTTTGCATTATACCAATATACTGTAAATTGTATAAAACATTATATTGTTGCAATTGTACAAATCAATAAAGTTAATGGACTGCATTAATGCTTCAGCGTTTGACTTAATCGTTTCCTCGTTTTGAAGCATTGTAACTCTGAGTGCAGAGGTTTATTCACAAGTAGCATATGAGAGGACTCTCTGCCCAAAATCAAATTTAAAATTCTGTGAGTAGCAGCCTTCATCCTGTTCAAAACCAGAACACCACAGGAATGCTCACTGGACACTTCTAACCCCCTCAACTGAGAAAAATGCCTGAACTCACAACATTCAGAGACAAAATACCTATACAGACACTGGACAATGCAACACGTCTTTCTTGATTCAGAGTCGTAACATTTTACTACCGAAATAAATGCTGACTGCAGGGAAACTAGCCCTGATTACTTTTTAAATACTGCTCCCCCAAATCTTTCACTGTGCACCAAAATGTTTACATATTTTCATAGAACCCTGACTGGAACAGCCAACGTTCCTTTCATGAGGGACTTCTTGCCACAACAAGATTTACCCAGATCAAAAGCACCCTGAACGGTAACAGGATATTACATCAGCATATGAACCACTGACCTCTATTCATCCTTTAATTGAAAATTATATGAATGAATGTTGAATGAGAGCTGCAGGTGCCTCTGTCCAGGGAAGCTGACAGAAGGTGTTTACGGTGTTTAAAATGTTGCAGTATTTCCTTGCATCTTCTTGTAGTTTATTAACTTCTCAGATGCTCTTATCCAGAACACCATGCATAGTGTTCACTTTTTAACATTGTGTCCATTTTGTATAAATAGTCTTACTCAGCTGAACTTGCGCTTCCCTTGAGGCAACTGAGATATCCTCTGCATATCTTTCTCAAGGGTAAAAACAGCATCCTGCTCAGGATTTGAACCAACAACCTTCTGGTTCATAATCTGAGATACCTTATAATAATAATATAATAATATAATAATACCTTGCATTTATATAGCGCCTTTCACGACACTCAAAGCGCTTACAGTGACGAGGGGGAAACTCACCTCTATCACCACACAGCCCTTGCTACCAAACATTTCTGAAGAGTACAACACCAGTGCCCATTCTGGTAATTAGCTTAGAATTTGAACACCAGATGGCTTTATTTTTCCTTAACTCAACCCCCAGTTCAAGTTGAAATTAAGAGGCTCCCTGCTACAGGAGCACTATCAGGTTTTATGGTCTTCTCCAGACAAGAGTTAATTCTGCAGGAGAGTTTACGATCCTTGTAGCCAGAGTCGCTCAGGCCAGGGGCCATTTCCTCACACTGCAGGGCATTCCAAATCCCTACAGCCCTCAGTCTAATGCTAAACATGCATTTCCCCGTTCATTCCGCTTAAGTCTCGGGTAAGCTTTCCTCCAGTACGCCGTATCTCACTGTGACAAGCAGTGTTTCCTGGGAGCGGTGTCACAGGCCTGTAGGGCCTACATTCCCTGTAGGACTTTATGCATTTTAAGGCAATGAAAAAGGGAGCCGTAACCCACTGCATAGCCTTTACTGTAATTACCCTTCCATCCCCGCAACAGTCGTGGCAATACTGACAGCGTGAGAATTTAACCTCGAAGGCCCACACCCTAAGATGTGGACTGCGTCTACATTCCGCACCGTTCCTTGCCAGACGGTGCGAAGACATATCTGGAGCACAACAAACAATGAATTATTACACCGTAAACAGGCTTGAGTCCCCCCCGCCCCCCCATCGCTTTCAATCAAGCTGCTGACCTGAAAAAGCACAATGACCATTAACCCTGCCATTTTGTAAATGCTCCACTTAGCGCCTGTGAAGGAAGCGGCCAGATTTCCTGCGCCACCCTGACGCGGTGAGGAAGACACACTCCTGTATGCGCATTACCCTACTGAGGAAAAGACGGATAATGAGAAAGAAACGGAGAGACAGAGAAAAGCGAGTAAGCGTTGGAGAGAGAAATGGAGAGAAATAAAGAGAGACCGAGAGATGGGCCTTCGGACGTCAGTCATTATAGAGAATCACTAAGGCAACCATCCGCTTACGGTTACCATGGGCGACAAGATGAGCATCTCAAGGCATGGTATAAGAATCTAAAGACAGCGGCTGAGGCCAACTGCGAGGAACTGACACGAAAAATCATAATCGTACCACGGAATTAAAGCTCAGGCACTCCTCTACTACCAAATAATGCTAAAAACACACCCTGTTTTAACCTGAACACCACTGCACTGCAGCATAAAAGGCCCTCGCACAATCAAATACTAAATATGCTGGGTGCCTAAAATTAAACGGGCTAAAATAGCTGGACCTTCACTCAAAACTCCCTCTGCTGAATTGAATGCGGACTGATGCCATGTTTACGGCAGCGAGCATGGAGTTGGATCGTCATACACCACGACTCATCACTCACTGGCAGTCGGATCGTGGCTTGCGTGAGCACAAGCCTATCCTGCATATTCTCCAGGCAGTCCATAAGCCTACGTATGCAAGAGCCCACCAGTCAGCAAACCAGGCTAAATCATCCGGCGCAATGATTAAGCATTGAAAAAAAATCCTGTCCTTTGGTGTCGAGCAGGTTGTGGAAGGGGACGAGGGGGGAGTAAAGTGGAATGACATGCATTTAGTTCCCAAAATGCACTCTCCTGTGTATTCCAAGTGAACATATCTCCTGTTTTAAAGTGAACATATCAGCACTCAATTCTATCTTAGTGTAAATGTACGAGACATTACACTTTTTATTGCTTTTAATGGATTAAAGGGGGCAATTTAATAGCACAGCCTGTCAAAACAGTACCGTTTACAGGCAGGCCAAAATGGCTAGCAATTATGGGTTGAATGGCTTATAATGAAGTCTGAAGTCAACAGGGGTACCCCTGAAATACCCACCCACCATGAAGTTATGATATTTTTTGTTGTTTGTTTTAATGAATTCAGTGGAATTCCAGCCAAATTAGACTTTTCTCATATGCCAGCAAATTAACTTTATTCTACAGTATTTCTAATAATAGCCTGCACCTGTAAGCAATCAGCACTGCTTTAATCACAGTAATTACTGGCAATAATTGATCCCTCGTGATAATGTTTTAAAAAGACGTTAGTCCTAACTGTCTGCTCTAAATTTAAAACATAGGCGTATCGATGCATCCTGGCCCCATCAGTGATGCAAATTTAAAACTGCAAACTGTCGAATGAAGCACCTTCTCCCGGGTGTGAAAATTGGAAGCAGACAGCGATCCAAAGTGTTTCGAGGTTCTGTTCGTGCCGCCTTTGCTGCTCAACCCCACCCTTTGGCCGTTCAGTCTGCAATGTAGACATCTGCACCAAAGGAACACATGGCTCAGGATGTTAGCCTGCTAGAATGCCCACCCAAAACGATTCATAGACAACCCTGCCTTTGGCTGACCGCGTGTTAGCAAAGTTAACAGAAAAGAGAAACTCCCTTCTAAAAACGAGTCGATGAGAAATCTCAGGGTAGCCTACTACAGCATGGTTTGCTAAGCCCATGTGTTGGGTGAGACTGGCGGAACGTAACTGAATGCATCCTACTAACGTTAGCTACCGTTGCACTATACTGTCACTATTTAACTTGTACCGTCACCGCCAATGCATACCGTTTTGAAAATGCAGTACCTGCAGATGCGTAATACGAGACTTGCGTTAAATAATGACAATATGCACCAGCTGGCTAGCATGCCACTGCGAACGTACCTGAACAGCCTATTTTATAGGTAGCTAACTAGCAAAACTGATCAGATAAACAGCTAGCTAGCAAGCTAGTCAGTCACAGAACAAGCAAACTCTCTGTTATGGCAAAGCAGGCTAAAACTCATTGCAACTTAACCAATCTGCAGTCCGCATCTTTATCAATTATGCAATACATCACTCTGACATGCAAAGCAAAATAACGCTGCAGCAGATCACGTCGTTTACTTGGGAGGATACCGAAAAGGCTTGACCTCGGCCGGCGCCTGCAGATGCATTTACTTGATTGCAGTAAAATTATAAAATGACCATTTCCATCAAACCAAATAGCGAACATTATCTACATCGCTCCAACATAATGCACAGCGAAGTCTTAGATAAAGCGGGAGGTAGACAATCAGGAAATACTGCAGATTCATCGAGCTAAGTAACGTTTGAAATAAAGATTGACGTAATTATTACCAAAGGCTGATCACTCACTTTGCATCGTTTTCTAGTCCATATGGACCAGACTCATGCGGGTGTTGCTCTGGCAGACTGCTAACAGGGGGGAACGAATTTATCTCCTTTGCAGCCAAGTCGGCGGATTCCTGTCAGATCTTCAGAGGAACAGTCACACCTCAACTCAGGATGCTGTGAAGGATTTGCGAAACAATTGTGACGTTTAATCACGAGGACGATCAGACAATTCCAGTCCAATCTAAAACTTGTCATCCAATAAAAAGTATTGCTGTGTTTTTTTTAATTCGAGGCTCATTTGGAAAAGTTTAGCTAATTCTAATGTAATGACTGCCTGAAACGCAAGACGCATAGCTCAGGAATGGACAGCTCCACGACTCCGATCCGCTGTCTGCTAACCGGCACGCTGACAGCACTCCACCCACACGGGACGTCAGCCATTTACAGCGCAGGGCAAAACAGACCACATACAAACACCCCGGTCATAAAGACCCGACGCTGCCTGCAACTATGTTGGGGGAAATCCAGCTATCGCTTAAGAGCATACGGGCACACCTGACCAGAATATCCGTAATGAAAGACTTACGCAGCACGGGCTGTTCATCGTAGTCATAGGGTGCGTCCCAATACTCGAAAAATGCATGCTCCTTTCCTCCACTACCACCTCCTCTCCACCGTGCCATGGAGACCGATCTTTGTGTCCTAATCTAATGTTGATGATTTCATATGAATTACATATTAATTGTTAAATATTAATTAATGTCTCAACGCAAACCGCAATGTCAAGTATATTCTATACTGTACATGCAAATAATTGCACCTGAAATGTAGTCTACAGGCTATTTTGCATGCTTCCTTATAGGAGACGAGTGGAGGAAAGGAGGTGAGGAGTGAAGAATATTGGGACGCAGCCATAGTGACGGATTTACAGCTGCATTGACCACTTATCCTCGGAATGGCTAAAAAAAAAAAAATCTGGATTCCCAAAGAAGCATGGGACCACAAATCCGGCACCATCCGTTGGTGTAAAACTGGCAAGCAACAGATGATCCATTGTAATAGGCTATAATGAAAGGAAATAGCCTAAGTGAGAGCTGTCGAGAGTTTTACACGCACACCAGAGGAAACGATGTATACTTGAAATTGACAATGGAATATGTGACATGTAGTGGGGTGTTTTTCCTCCTCAAGGACAAGACGTTTTATCATTATGACTAAATCCAAATTTATTTCAGACCCATTTGCATTGTGGCCGCTGTAATGCTATATGGGATAAGGAAACTGAAACACAAAGGTTGTAATTCCAACATGTGGCACTGCTGTTACACTAATCTGGGAGGCACTTAACCCAAAATGCTTACATGCAGTACATGCATGAATTACATATTTTGTATCATGCATAAATCACGTCTATTAGCCTACATATTTATCGGATAGGCATCCTAACCTCATTTGACTTCCACGTACTAGATTATTTTGCACATATATACATTTGTCTCCATTGTATTTGTCCCATCAGTGGCCTTTCATGAGTAGCCAATCAAACCCGCAACTTCCTGGCATTACAGGCCCAGTTCCCTAAAACACTGCCTCCTGTTACACACAAGAGTAGAACTCTGATATGGGCAAGACTGACATTGACGTTGCTGTTCCTGATTTGTCCTGTAGGGGGAGATCAGTCTGACCCGCTTCCTTCTTCTCAGGTGTGGCATTCTGTTCTGTGGGTTCTCCATTTCAGGAAGAGGGAAAACATGACGTGGCTTGCAGCTGAAATGTTGAGTTATTTGCTGGTGTCTTTGATTTTAAGACATTGAAAACTCAAATAAATTGATTTAATATAGAAAGTCATGATTAACTTTCTATATTTCTTCAGAGGGGAAAAAAAATTAGGCAGGAAGTGACACATGCTTGTTTGGTATCTGCCCAAACAGTTGTATAAATCTAATACTGTTTAGCAGTTCAGTTTTCCCTTGAATAAAGATGAAAGTGGACTTGAAGGAATGGAGGAAGGGATTCTGAGAAAAGACGGGATTCAGTCTTATTCAGTGGCACAAAAATTTGCCACAGATTACATCACAGAAATTAACACAGATTATGCTGCTGCTGCTGGTAGTATTAGAAGTGGGGGAGCATGATTGAGGAGTGAAATGTTCCACACAGAGGAATATAAAAATGAGTCAAAATAAACACTTTGAAAAGTGGTTCAATGTGACCTAGATTTTCACCCTGAGTTAATTGCACGCAGCTAAAAATTTTCCCTTAGTACTTTTCGTGATGCTGGAGATTACAGCATGCTTTATTTGTAACATACACAGCATATCCCCAGGGGTGGTGGTGGTGGTGGTGGGGGGCAGGGGGGGGGGGGGGGGGGGGGGGGGGATTGGGGTAGTGACAAATCTTCAGAGAACAACAGCAGGATGGAATGGACTGCTGACCATTTCATGGGATTGGCACTGACCGCGCAATCCAAGCATGAAGTCTAGGAGGTGCAGAATATTAATGGGAATGGCAAGAATGTTGTGAAAGTACAGGGCTTTGTGTTGCATTGATCTGCTGTAGAGGCTGTTTACCATAGATTTCATGACGTTACCTACTTAAGTAAATCAGGTTTAGTATATTGCTTAAGGGGACAACAAGCGTTCAGCACTGGGGGAGATGAAGATGCAACTTTCTGGTTGTGAGAAACTGTGGTCATACAGTGGGAAAATGACAGCTATCATTTACACACTACAGTACTAAATTTTTACACCAGATACTGAAATTATGGGCTCCATAAATAACATAGTCTCCATATGACCCTAGGGCTCAAGTCTCTTGTCAACAGTTGTATCTTACACACTGATGCAAAGCTCCCACAGATGTTTTGTACACTGTCTACCTGGAAAAAAATATATATTTTGAAAATTTATGCCTGTACACTTGTTTTCCCAGTGATTTAGTGTGGCTTTGAAAAAGGCCCTGAAAAAAGTCATTCCTGGCCAGTAGTTCAGCACTGGTCTGCAAACCCACAGAACAGAGCACAGAGCCAAACGCCTCTTTCTGTTCAAGTCATTTTATAAAGAATGATCTGACAAGTCATCAGTCAAAATCTGCACCTGGTACATCTGCACAAATATTCTAGGACAATATATACCTAAACGGCACAAGGATATTTGAGAAATGTCAAATATTATGAAATATATAGCTTAATTCAACGACACCACTTAAAACAACTTTATTCATTGCATTTAATTCTGTTGCATATTCATGAGCATTAAGGAACTATTAAGGAATGATAATTTTCTTTTTGAGGATACAGCTGCTACCCCATATCTGAGGGAACAGACAGGGGACTAAATGTCTATCCTAATAGTGATACAGATCTTTAGGATTTCCTCTATCTAATGATACTAATTAAAAGTTAAATGTTTTAGGGATTACAGAGAAGGGTAGTGACTTTGAGTAATAAGATTATGAATCATGAATATGAATAATTTAACCTTTCTTTCACCCTAAAAAAAACTAGCTTTTCAAAACAACCCAGCCACAGTTTATACAATTAGCATAGTTCCCTGACAGTTGTGGTTGGCAAATCAAATTTTATCTCTTACTGAAATAAAAGCAAAGTAAACAATATTACAAGTATCAAAGCTACTAAAAATATTCCATGTTAATATAGGAAACTGTATGAAAAGTTGTCTTTTAGCAACTGATAAATGCTTAACATCGTCTAACATAATTTCCCAAAAAGCATCTTTATGCAGTGCTCTGTAATGTAATTGATATCACAGTGCATATCTAATCCTCTCCTCTGGAGATAAGCGAAAGCATTAAATATGAGGTTTTTCAGGGTGTGGGTTCTAGCTATAAATCACTACTACAATAACTAGCACATATCCCTTTCCACAGCAAGAATATGTAAAGATCTTTTCACTCTGGCAACGTAATGTTTTATAACAACAGACGCACACGCCCCACAAAATGATTCATCCCTTTCCCTGTTCACCCCTGGAGAAAAGCGCTCTTCCAGTCACTGCGCTGGATGGACGGAAATATCTCTGTAATAACAATGAATATAGTAGGAACAAGATCTGTTTTTTTTACACTCCCTCCCTTGTGGTGGATGGCACAATCAACTGGCTGTCTGCTACTGTGCCCTTTCTGAGGCTGTTGCTTTATAAGATAAGGAGTGGTTCTGAGGTCCACTGAAGCCCATTCGTTCAACCTGCCAGCTTACAACTGCAGCTCAGTGCTGCCTTGAGTTTGCCCACATCATTCATTGGCAGTTTGGAGAGGGATTCAGTTCTGGGCAAACTGCTCTTTAGAGGAATTTCTCTCAGTCATCCAGGCAACTCCTAATGCATTGTTATTCAGCATATACAATTATAGACTAGCCAAAGTTCTTACATTTTCCATTCAACATGAGCAGCCCAAAAGTAGTACTCATTTACTAATGTCGAACTGGAAAATACTAGTCTAACCACACAGAGATGACACATTTTGTTCCTTTCATAAATACCCAATTCCCTTGGTCACTGGGTGGATTTCAGTCACTCATAGCCAATCACAGGCCTGGACACACCAATAGGACTAGTTGTCCTGTAAGGCTCTGTATTCCTCAAAGGGAGACAGTACTTGCACAGTTGTTACAATGAAATGGACAAGAAAAACAAAAGAACAAATAGTCAAACAGAAAAACCAACATGTGAGAGCGTCCTTGGCCATTTGAATACACTACCCTCTAGTTTCTGCTGATAGGAATTTACTAATGCCTTGTCAACACCTTACAGCACCACTGCTCCCAACCCCCTTACAACGAGGAGCGGACCAGAGCTGCCAAGTGCGATAAATGAAGCAGGAAGTTGGCAGGAAGTGTGTGGAGAGATGCCACACAAGCTGCAGACACTGGGTGAGTCCAGAACTGCTATATATACACAATATACAGTATATGTCATTATATGTAGAGATAGAGACAGAAAGAGAGAGAGGGACCTGACTGATACAAATGATATCAGTCCCAGCATGAGATGGAAGTGTGGAGTGGCAGTGTGCGTGGGCGGGCGGGTGCGTGGGGTCATTGCCCTTTTATCCGTGGCTATGAATCCCCTGTGGCACGCTTGTGTGTGCAGGAGTCAGGAACCTCGCTGTCTGACTGCAGTTAAATCCCAGCTGTACAAATGAGCTGCACACAGAGTGTACAGTGCGAGCGGTGAGAGCCATCATCCTGAGGAAGTGAACAATCTCAGGGGCATGGGATGCGCCCGTGATCCACAGACACTTAATCCACTAAGTACACCGAGCTCACCGGTTCTCAGTCTGAAGACCCTCTCTGCCACTAAGTGAGGAGGCAGATGCACAGCATGCCGGGAACCCGAGATCTGTGATTTTACTGGAGCTCGCTTCGCCAAGCAGACGAGCGGAAGGGTCGAAGTGTCGCTGAGGTACAGCCCACGTGCCCTGCTTCGGCACACTTCAACACCCCGCAGATGGCATCCCGTCCCCTTTCCCACCGTGGAGATCTGCCAAGCAGGACACTCCTGAGCTATATGTAACAGGGGCTGCCTGAGAGGAGATGCCATTCTGGCTCTCTGCTGGAATCCTGCAAAGTCACCCCTCCGCCAGACAGTTTCCATTCATGGACATTTTACAAAAGCAATTCAGGCTAATTACCTTCTAATTACAATATTACGATAAAAGAGAATGCAGTTCTTGCACCTCTATGTCACACCACATCAATTTCTGATGTTATCCTTTTTGGATTTTCAAATGAAATAATGTGCTAGTAAATCTGCAAAGCATTGAAAGCTCACTCACAGTGACTGACTCAATTTTACTGTGACATGTCATTTGAGCTGGAAACTGTCAGGACAAAAATGTAGTGTGCTGTTCTGCTGTAGGAATGCTGCCAAGCAAATGGGATAATTCACTTCTGGGTTTTTAAAAAGTATTTCAGTTTTTGTTTATGTTTTCGACAAGTTTTTGTATGTGATGAAGGGGAGGTGCGTGTATGGGGTGACCCACCATATGGAATGTGCCACACACTCGCCCCCATACATCCTGTAATTGAGGCTTTATTAAGTGTAATTCATCCTGTACAGTGAGAGCCCCTTTCCTGAGCCCCATAGGTGCTCGGACACGATGATGTAATACTTTATGCAAAACAGTGCCATAGGTATTCATAAGCATGAAGCCCAAATGCTTACTCAGAACTCCTCCTGCAGCTGAAAGTAGACCCCAATTCAAAAACAATCAGGCAGAATAATATGGGTACAATGCAGCTCATCAATTCTGTCACAATTAAACTTGAAAATGGATTATTATTATCATTATAGAAAAATTCTGATTGAAAGTTAACTGAGACAGCACCGAAAACATACAGATGATTACTACTAATTTGGAACTATGTAGCCTTTCATAATATTATTAATTTTAATGTATGTCAGTTACATTACATTACAGGCATTTAGCAGACGCTCTTATCCAGAGCGACTTACACAACTTTTTTTTGTTTTTTTTGTTGTATTTTTTACATATTATCCATTTATACAGCTGGATATATACTGAAGCATTTCAGGTTAAGTACCTTGCTCACGGGTACAACGGCAGTGTCCTACCTGGGAATTGAACCTGCAACCTACAAGGCCAGTTCCTTAACCGTTATACTACACTGCCGCCCACAAGTTGTTGAATACCAAGATTTACCAAGTAAGATGTCAAGTATTATGTTACCAAGTGTTATGTTAAGTATAACTGTACAAAACAATTCAATCATTAAATTCATAAAAAAGATTAAGATGAAGAATATAATCTTTTATGTTAAAAAGCAATAAACCACAAGAAAATTCAGTCATGAATGATCAGGAAGCTTGCATTTTATATATGAATGTTACATCTGAATGACAAATGATGCATAAACAGTTGGAAACAGTGGATGTGTAATGTGTATTGTTCCAACACAATCAGCACCTTACCCCTGGTATTAGCAAATTAGCCCCAGCTAGCGGCTTAAACAGAGGCCCCTGCTCCAATCAGAGCGAGTGAGGGCCACACAGGTTCCTCTGAATCAGCGGCTGTTTATATCTCAGCCAGGGAAGAAATGTCAAGGTTTACTCCACTCCACACCTTCTCTAATCTGCTGCAACACAATAGTGGATTTTATTCTTAATTTAAATAAACGGCCTCACTCTCACCCAAAGGTTCCCAAAGGGAGACTGATTCACCTGGCAAACGTATCTGCACAGGCGTGCTGGACATTTCTATTACCTTGCAAATACAAACTAAAGGACTCTACTGATCTACTGATCATCTTAAGCATTCAAAATTCTCCCGCAAAAGGACAATGTAGTTTCAAATGGGTGGCCATTTTGAGTAATAAAATAAACAATAAGAATAAAAAAACAAGGTTGTGCATTTCCACACGTACAAATGACTAACATTTTATATTAATTTGGATTTTCTCTAGCCACAGCTAAGGTGCAATTTATCTCGCAAAATAACTTTGTGCAGTTTCCTCTACATTGAAAATTGAACATTATATTTTTACAGCACAGAAATCTACCAATAAAACTCAATAAAAATATCCAACATCACATCAATGATTTAGTGATGTAGGTTTTAGTGCATAAGCATGCAGTTGACCTCTAGTGTTAAGGTAAGTGCAAAAACAACATCGCTGCAATGCTACAGCATATTGGATAGGCTTTTTTAAAGTGTTTGTTTCCTTAGCTTTTTTTCCATGCACAGCAGTACAGTACATTACCATTTAAGGCAGGTATTTACAGCGTAATAAGACTTATCTCTTCACATTAAAACGAAACCCGAATGAACAAAGTATCAAGCCTTAACTGTAACTGATCCATGGGGAAGAACTGATCCAATATAATAAGACCCAGCAAACAAAATTAACAAACAAACAAACAAACAAATAAACAGAAGAAAGGAGTGAATGAAGGAAGCTGCTGTCGAGCCATTTCCAGGGCCCTCTGCGTAAAGTGCGTCCCGTCTCCCGTTCAGTGCGTCAGTGCAGTGTGTGACGTGGGCAAAGCCACGCCGGTATTATTACAGCATTCACCCTGTGCGCTCTTCCACCATATTCTCTTCACCTTGAGACAAACAAAAACAAACAGCAGGAGTCAATCCGCCCAGTCCGTGTTCCGCCCAGTCCGTCTTCCTCCTAACAAGACAGGTGTTTTTTCTGGAAATGGTGGTCAGAGCCGTCAGAAATGTCCATCTGTAAATCCCTCTGCTCTTGTAATTTTGTGCATATTGACCGCTGGTGTGCGTGTGCATTGTTTAATATATCTTAAATATTGCACAAGTATTAAATGCTTTAATAAGGTTTGCGAGTTCTATATTTCAGGGGAAAGCGTGCAACTTTTTTAACATAAGCACTAGTCTCCTTACTTTCAAAGGGACATTTAAAAGTACAATGATTCTTTTCTATCTTTACAAAACAGTGCTGAAGGTGAGCTAGGAGACAGTGACCTGGGGTGCGTCCACCGTCAAGCAGGAGAAATCTCAAACAAACCAAAAAACGCTGGTGCCGGAGAGGGGGAACCAGGTGGCAGAGTGAAGGATTGTGGGAAGCTCAGATTACTAAGAGCGGATGGTTGCCATTTTCTGACTGTGGTCAAGCAAGTTGTGGGTGCACAGCCCATCACATCCTACCATCTGCTGATTAATGTATAAGAGCAATAATGTTCTACAGGAATTCCTGATAGGTCACCTTGTTATACTGCTACAATTTACAGACAGTGTTATCTTGAGAAAAAACAGATGTGTGACCAGAATGCTTTGCCCCCCCCCCCCCCCCCCCAATAAACCAGAGAGAGCTTCAGGAGACCCCTCAGAAGCCCTGCTCAACAGCACAGAGATGTTATCAGGTCACATGACCAAGTGAGATGGCCATGTAGATTTCATCTCTCAGAACTCAATGTCCCAGAGAGAATGTTGAGGTGCTGTTGTTGCTATAGTGACCATACCTGCAGTATGTTCTAGTTGTATTTTTCAGGCAGACTCACTTCATCAGAGAATCGACAGATTCAGCCAGATCCTGCTTCTGTACAACACAGTTGCCTTCAGAGAGGGAAATATTCAGAAAGGAGAGAGAGAAGGAAGGTAAGAGTGGGATTGTGACAGAAGAAGGAAAAAATGGGGACAAAGGGAATGAGAGTGATTGAAGAGGGAGAAATATGACAGATTACAGAGTGGCGGAGAGAGAGAAATAGAGAAAGACATGAAGAAAGCAGAGAAAGGTTCGAGTACTAGGGAAGGAAGCATGGCCTGACAGTTAGGGACCCTTATAACCTGAATACTGTAGGCCCAAAGTGAAAGCAAACAGAGAGAGGAGCAGAGGGTTACTGTAAGGGTGGGCAGGCTGCCACATACTAAACCAAGGCATATGTTACCCTCTGACTCAGCCATTTAGTCCTGATTCAATCAGAGCCCTATTTCGGCACCAACAAGGAGATGACCCTGCTAAGGAGTACTGCCGGTGTTTGTCTCAGCAACAGATAAAGTCAAGAGGAGGCAACTGAAAGTACTGACCCATTCACCTTTAGTATTAGTTGTGGGAGTCTTGCTGTGTAAGTCTTTATCACTTTAGTAGACACCCTTACTTACATACCCATGTAACATTTTTTTACTTTTATAACTAGGTATGTACCAATTTGTGAAATATTTACCATTTACCTTCTAGTAGCAACAAATCCATTTCCCGAATGATTATGTCACACTGTGTCACAGTGACAGTAGTGTTCCTTTTCATGAAAGGCGACCGTCTGCAATCAAACACAAACTAAAGGCACTACTTCCTGACATCACTTTGAGTCAGATGTCCTCCTGCTGGTACATTAGTCCATTGCAGGATTATTATCTCAGTCATTAGATAAAAGAAAAGGTCACATCTGTACAGTGCTCCAGATTCAATGTCCAATTAAGCTAAGCCATTTAGCAATGAGGGAGAGCAAAGACCATTTCATTATGCAAATCTCTTAGTTCTGCAGGCTGGCAAAGTTGACAAGACATTTGCATAAAGAGGCGAGTGAACTGGGCTTGTCACCAGATCATGATCATCAAGTCCAGCACTTAGTGCAGCGTTCCACTCTAAACCGAAAGACTAAAGGAAAGGAGACTGTGGGGGGTGTCATTAATGCTCCAATGGCTGATGTAGGAAAAGCTTATCAGGCAGTAATGGGCCTAGTAAAAAAGAAAAGAGATCCACTGTTGAAGAGTCTACAGAGACTTGAACACCTGAGTACTGTAAAAGCAGTATGCATGGCTTAACGTGGTAGGAGGATGAAGTTAAAGACCTACGTATGCGCAAGAGGTATGCTCATTGCATAGTCTTTTTTAAAACTACTTTTTTGTATGCTGTGCATCAAAGAAAAATATAACACAATACAGATGATGGTTCTTTTTAGTTATATACATACATATAGTGCTAATAATACTGTGGCTAGCCTTACCTACAGTGTTCAGCAGGCCTATAAGACACAGTTGATTCAGAGCACGGTTTTAGAATTTTTTCAACCCTTTTTAGCAAGTGACTGCTGAAGTCACACAAGTTCATTTGTGACAACAAATTGTCATGAGTATAGCTGAGAGGTAAAACAAATTAATCTGCCCCATTTCCTGTACGGTCACATGACAAAAAGGTGGCAGCCATCTCAGTCTAAAGATTACCACTCATTACATACCCAGTGATTAACAAACAAAAACACCTTCACAAAGCCGGAGTTGAGTCACAAAAACCCGAGAAACATCTCTTATTCCTTCTTAATGGCATACTTTCACCAAGAATTCACTAATCTCCAAATCTGTATTTATGTACACAACAGTTCTCGCTGAATTGGACTACTTATTCTGCAATCTCTTTCATCTGTTCCAGAGTCTAAACCTCGGGTACATAACGATGAAGCGAGCAAGCACTGGGCTGTGAGTGGGGGGTATCTTATGCTTAGTCCTCTTTTTATAACTCCTCTCGTCTTTATGACTTCAGTCGTTTGGCTGAGACACTTCAACACTATACCATCACTGTAATAGTGACCATGGTTTTCATAATGCAGCCTTTTAAGACAGATATTAACCTTGTTTTTTAATACAGTTGGTAGGTGTTGGGTTTCAGGGTAGATAGTGATTGGTTTGTATGATGGTAGGCAGGTTTTGGATTGTACGGCAGGTATTGACCTTGGTTTAAATTACGGGTGTCGGTTTGTAGGACAGAAACGCGTCTATAGTGTATGAGGGTGGATGAGTGCTGGGTTTTGTACAGTGACCATGGTTGTTATACCACATGCATCCCTCCCATACTCACCTCTGTCTATGATCTGGATGTGGAACTGGAAGAGAAGAGGAACCGTCTTCAGGCAGTGAAGCTGAGACTCCAGAGTTGCCCCACTCTCCCTCAGGCCCTGCAGCTCCGCCTCCAGACTCGTCTTCCTCTTCTAAGGGGCACACAGAACACAGCGATGGCCTCTAACACAGCACATCACCACACTCTTCATCACCACGCACTGTCTGACACCTTCTGCAGCACTCATGAGCGAGATAGTGGTAGAAAGTGAAACTATTGTTCGCCTCCACCCACGTGCCATCTACTTCTTACGGTTTACCGTCTAATATTAAAGGTTGTATCAGCGATTTTGGGTGACGTCACTTCTGAAGCGAAATCCCAAACAAACATACTTATGAATAATTATGTTATGTTTTAAAAAATAGTGTTCAAACATCCAGAATTATAACCATGTTAATAACGTTTGTAAGAAACCAAACCGTTTGTAAATCCGTCAAGATTTCAGCGAGATAAGAGTATTAGCGTTTGTGCAGATCATTGTGATTGGTTGGAATACTGTTTATTTTGGTTTTGAGTGGTTGGTAGTACCATTTGTTTTTGTGTACGATCTCGGAGCATAGGCTGCCTACAGAGACGCGGTTTTTTGACGGCCTGCTTATGGGGCGGGCAGCTAGCGGATCGTGAGGAAAAATCAGATGAATGTGATCATTTATGTTTCCACCCAAAATCGCTGATACAACCTTTAAAAGAGGTGAGTAAAAAGGACATGGAAGAACAGTGCGCTTCATACAGCACACAGAGCCTGCATATTTCTCCACAAGTCTTTTATTTCACTTATGGACTTAAGAAGACAACAGGAAGATAAGGACGGGAAAAAACCCTCAATACAAGATGCCATAAATCACAAACGCATCCAAACAGCTTATTCTGATGTTTGGCACAAAAATAAAACATTAATTAAAGAAAAAAACGTGGAACAAAAAGCCTGTAACGTCAGCATTAATGTGTGCGACCGACATCCTTCCCATCTGCCGGAGAGGTACATGCCGTTTGCCTTCGCCCTGGATACTATCATGAGCTGTCACACAATATTACAGCACAAAGGCAGACAGAGGCCATGCAATCACTGCTGAATTATTCAACGCGTCCATCATCCTGGTAGTGAACTGTAAGCTTGTGACAGATATGGACTGACCAAGCAAAGCAGGGCCGCGTCACAGTCAAACAACGGGTAAAATAATCACTCCGAGGTCACAGCCTGTTCATTGTGTGTGCATTTCTGTCTCACTGTGAATACCTGTGAGCAGCTGGCTGTAAACGTGCGCCCGGGAAAGGCTCTTCTGACGCAAATTAAACCATAACGCTCTGCGACACGTAACCAGGCAACAGAGCCACACCAGGAGACGTTCCCAAAGTTAATTGGCTTAATTCCTCATTTAGCAGTTCCATATTAACATGAGAATGGCATCTCAAATAAGCACATTACCGGACATATATGCTAATATTTCCTGACACTCCATTTTGGTTATTAAATCTGGTTACTTATTTCTAGAGGTTCACACAGAGTGTTGAAGGGTTATTTTTTAAGCACCAAGATAAATATTAATGTCATTTGAATAGGAAACTATAGTTATATAACCTTCCTATTATGTTAGCATTTTACTGCCATTTGTGGTAAGGTGCTGTTATAGGTCAATATATTAAAAAAAAAAAATAAAAAAAAAAATAAACGTAAATGGTCCACATATCTTTTTTTACATGTATTTCCAAGTTCTCTGGGATATCTTAAAGGCATTTGCTGAAGAAAATGACCAATCTGACGTTATACAAAAGCAAAAAGTAATTTCAGGTAATATCGACCCAAACATAATAGGAAGGTTAAATAGGATGCGTTTGTTACCTTTACAGCCTTGGTGAAACCCCACTACACTTTGTGCTCAGTATTTATAGGTGTACACAATGTGTGCAGAAGAAACCACAGGGAGGGTACGCATCTCTGACCGGGCCCGTTGTGTACCTGCAGCTCCTGCAGCTCTGAGTTCAGCTGCTCCTGCCTTTCCCTCTCTTGGTCCAAGTTGTTTTTCAGCTCCTGGAGTTCGAACTCTCTCACTGACGAGGTAGAGAAGAGGGAAAATGTTACTCCACGTGAGCTGCAACAGCGGCGATAAAGAGGGTAAAGGCGTGTAAACGGGAGCAGGCGCTGCCATTACACTGCTGGTGGGACCCTCTCACAGGGCCCGGGGTTCACGCTTTCTTTTTTCTTTAACAAATATGTTTATTATTTTTCTTATGCATAGTAACAAACATACAAAAAACAAAACACAAAGGGACATAATATAGATACAAAGGCACTACACCACCCAATTATACAGGACTCCACGCAGATACTGTAGGTTAGTAGTTCTGTACAGGTCAGTTCTGCCGGCTCCTCTACATCAAATCCCACAAAATACTGCTGCAATTTCTCCAGAGCCTTTCGTCAGGGCAACAGTGGCCCACCAGATTTGAATCAGCGACCATCACATTAAAGAATGTATTTTACACATTTTCTGTCCACGGCTACACTGCTGAAACAAAGCTTTCTACAAAACCATTTCATCTTTTTTTGACTGAGTGCGCAAACATGTCCATGGCTGTATAAGCCAATCACTTGGAGAGAAATAACGAGGCAATACAATACGCAGGGAGCTCTTTACAGCTCTCATGCCACTCAGTTTGACTGTAATTGTTACGGTGCTCTTTTGTTTCTCAATGGGCACAATCTGGGGAAAGCGCACGCAGGTGCAGCTTAGCATCTTTCCCATAACCTGAGGTGTAAAATGGCGTCGGAAAGCGATACCTCCGATCATCTCCAAGTGCTACAGATCTGTGAGCATGACTCAGGCGTTCCCGTAAACTCCGTTGCGGCCCACCTCTGTACACTCGCATTGCTCGCCTCCATCTTTTGTGCCTCGTCATTACCGCGGTAAACTGCTAACGCAGCCAATTAGAAGCAGAAATATTGGAGATCTGAGAGCCAGTCTCCAGAAACCAGTCCCCAGGCTGTGTGCTAGAGCACACTGCGCATTGCTCATAAAACAGATTAAGAGCACACAAGCGTGTGTGTTTTTGTGTGTGATTGTTTGTGCCTTTGTGTGCGTGTGCTTGCGTGCATGCGTTTGCTCATAAAACTGATTAAGAGCACACAAGCGTGTGCGTTTTTGTGTGTGACTGTTTGTGCCTTTGTGTGCGAGCGTGCATGTGTTTGCTCATAAAACTGATTAAGAGCACGTGTGTTTTTGTGTGTGACTGTTTGTGCCTGTGTGTGGGCGTGTGTGTGTGCCTGTGTGCGGGCGTGTGTGTGTGTGTGTGTCTGTGTGTGTCTGTGTGTGCATGTGTGTGTACGTGTGCATGTGCTTGCGGGATGTTTCATTTGTTTTAATTGTGTCCCTTGCTTGTAAAGGTAGAGCAGTGTTGCCGTTAGCTGAAAGAGGCTCAGACTGAGAGACCACTCCCCTTTCTCCCGCCTCCGTCTGAACGATGCGTTCCACTGAGCTTCACTCACAGCTGTAGTGCTAAATTTCTATCCAGGTGCCCAATTTATTTTCAAATCTGGGGAAACCCCTCATGTTTAAGGTTACTTTTCTACACACACCCCAGCTCTTTACTGAACTTCTGTACAACAGGCCATTCCACTCAGGCAATGATTAAGACATGCTTGCTGCTAATTACAAACCTGGGTGCATAGCTGACTACATTATGCAGGTAAGTGAACAACTACTTTCATAATGAGAATATCATTACCTCAAGCCATCAGCTCTATAAACCACGCATTACACACATTACTATATGGAGTTAAGTCACATCTCAAAGCAAACTCTCTCCCTCACCGTCATCTTTCCCCAGCATTTTCTCTATCCCTGTCACGCTCTCTGTCTCTCCTCCATCAGCCACATCTATCTGACTGTGTCTGACGGCTTCCGTTAGACTAGATCATTAAAAGTGGGCGGAGCCTTCACCTGCTGTAATGGAGAAAGGCTACAGCCTCCCCTGAAACACACACACACACACACACACACACACACACACACACACACACACACACCTCTGCAGGCCTAAAACACAGCCCTTCCTTACAGCCTTACAGCTTCATCTGAATGTCCCTGATAACAACCCAGCTGCTTACTTTGGCACTATGAAAAAAAAAAACACACAAAGTAGGCCACTCTGAGTATGTGCATCAGTTGAGTAAACAAATAAAGCAAAGTTGTAAGATACACTGAACGACATGAGCATGAGTCATCCATCTAGTGTGTATGTGACCCACAGAACATTGCCTGGAACTGGTCAGCATTTTAAGCTGGTATGTATGCATGTGGTCAATGTGTTAATCCCTAGTGAGTTAGTGAGTGAGCAGATGCACATTAGTGGTCAGTACTGTACATTAATAAAAAATGTGATTGCAGTAAGTTAGCAGATGGTTTGGTAGGAGTCAATGTGTTTCCTTTCAGTGAGTTGGGCACCATTATGTTATAGGTCAGTGTATTGCTGGTTAGCGAGATAGCGGTCAGTGTGTAAATCATCAGTGTGTTAGTAGTCTATGTGTTAATGGTCAGTATATTTGGGTTGTGTGTGGTGGTACTGGACCATGACACCTACGGTTGACGTGTCGAAGAAGCAGCTCCTCCAGGCTGTTCAGGTCCAGAGAGGTAAGGCCGCACAGTCGCGCTAGCTCCCTGTCCTCATCGTCTTCCTCTTCCTCATCTTCATCAGGGTCCTCCTCAGGCTCCGCCACCTTTCGCTGGCTGCCACTCTCCTTCTCAAATTCCTCTGGGGAAAAGCACCAGTCATAAACAGCAACAATGGGACTACAACCAGTCACACTTTGTTTATTAGTTTAGCAATGTATGGACAACTGATCTGCCCAGTCTGTGGTCTCAAGAGCACCTGGAAATGAAAATTAAAGGGTGTGAGGAAAGTGCCCTGCAATTTAATTGGTTGTAATGAATATTGGACAGCCTTACGCTATATGTCAGTGGTTGAGCGGTCTTGAATCGCTGCTGCCAATTGGCGGCCCACCTACACAAAATCATGATTTGTCGGAAAATGTAACTGACCGTTGGTTTATTAGCAAAGCTCATCACTGGAATTTGCGCAGACTTATCTCACATGAGAGTGTCATCCTAGTCAGGCACACGATAATGTCAAATTTTGAGTAAGGCTACTCAGTTTGTATCCAAATGTTAGACTGTGATGGGGCTATGTAACCAGCAAACTATGACCAGGACTTAGCGCCCCCTTGATACACACCAGGCGGCTACAGGTTATTAGCTGTTGTCAGAAAGATGCACGTGTGATGTTCTGTGTGGCTTGTAGCGTATACAAATTCATGGGACCATGGGGACCGCTGCCAGAGGAGTATACGTTCATCTGCAGTGCTCTCTCTCTCAGTATGGGCAAAGTCTCTTTACAGCTCTGCAAACAGGGTGAGACAACCAGGCATGCTGTTGTGTGCGGAGCGAGTGCGTCTAATAAGACTATTAAACAAGGAGTATCTACTCATGAACATGGTGTCAGCTCACTACTGATATTAGGTCAGAGTTTACACTGGAAGGGACAGTAGAGAGAAGGAGAAAGACACAGATGGTCTGGCAGGCAGGTAGATATAGACTGGGCCACAAATAGGAAGGCAGACAGATAGACTGTGTGGTCCATTGACTGACAGTTCCTGTGTATGCTGGGCCCTTAACTATGCCTCCTTCTAGCAGAGCAAAATCTCAGAACTGACCTCACCCACACATGTAGTGAAACAGACTACTTAAAGGTTGTATCAGCGATTTTGGGTGGAAACATAAATGATCACATTCATCTGATTTTTCCTCACGATCCGCTAGCTGCCCGCCCCATAAGCAGGCCGTCAAAAAACCGCGTCTCTGTAGGCAGCCTATGCTCCGAGATCGTATACAAAAACAATGGTACTACCAACTACTCAAAACCAAAATAAACAGTATTCCAACCAATCACAATGATCTGCACAAACGCTAATACTCTTATCTCGCTGAAATCTTGACGGATTTACAAACGGTTTGGTTTCTTACAAACGTTATTAACGTGGTTATAATTCTGGATGCTTGAACACTATTTTTTAAAACATAACATAATTATTCATAAGTATGTTTGTTTG
The DNA here is from genome assembly GCA_029718625.1 of Synaphobranchus kaupii. Classification (NCBI taxonomy): domain Eukaryota; kingdom Metazoa; phylum Chordata; class Actinopteri; order Anguilliformes; family Synaphobranchidae; genus Synaphobranchus; species Synaphobranchus kaupii. Next base: position 104,999,864 of record CM056376.1, read on the forward strand.
GGATTTCGCTTCAGAAGTGACGTCACGTTTGTGCAGATCATTGTGATTGGTTGGAATACTGTTTATTTTGGTTTTGAGTAGTTGGTAGTACCATTGTTTTTGTGTACGATCTCGGAGCATAGGCTGCCTACAGAGACGCGGTTTTTTGACGGCCTGCTTATGGGGCGGGCAGCTAGCGGATCGTGAGGAAAAATCAGATGAATGTGATCATTTATGTTTCCACCCAAAATCGCTGATACAACCTTTAAGAAATCACATCAAAACACATGCACCAACACGCAATTACCTATCCACAATGTTATTAGTATTAAAATGAATGCTAATTTTAGTAGCAAAAGTGGCCATGATCACAGAACTGTAGTTACACAGGAACCAGTAACCAGAAGCTAATCGAAGCCTACTAAACAAATCTTGCACAAACACTCCCACCTAATGGTGATTCACCCACATGACATGATTTCCACAGCAACAACATGGCCACTTGCCCTAAATACAGTAAGTACCTTGTTTAAAATGCGTGCGCTCAAAATAAGTCCCAAATTCTGTGTGGACCAGATGATCCAAGTGAAGGTGACATGAACTTTCCCTCGTTTATTTTGTACGGTTGTCACATTTTGATTCAACATTTGAATGTTCCTTCAATAGGGAATAAAAAGAATACTTAAATAATTTAAAACAATGAAAAAAATGATATACTTTCAAATATGCTATTTTTTAAATCATATATGCACGCTGAAAATCTAACACTATTATCTCTTGCTTCTGAATTACTTTTTTTCCACAGATGCGCATCCAATCGGGTTTTGAGAAAGACTGGGAAAAATTACCGTAGCTAATCAAATGTTCTGCAGCAAGAGACGATAACGTATGCATAGCACATGCCACTACCAGTTAATCAGAATTCTCTTGTGTGGTGGATAGGCACTGCACAGCTAACTCAGAAATACCTGACCATTCAAGGCACTTCTGTTCAAGTAGACATTGTAAATCAAAACACAGCAGTCTCCTCTAACCAAGTGGACCTTCTTATGTTTTTGGCAAATAACCTCTAAAAGGATCATGCTAATACAGGCTGCTACACTGAAATTGAGCCGTTTTTCATGACTTTTGCCTATTTTGTTCCCCAGGTTGTTTTTACAGAATGAGAATGTTGTGGTCACTTAAAATAAGGGTTTAACTGTAATGTTAAGATATAGACTGTCGATGCATGATCTAGTCGACTGTTTTTATGTTATGACATGATAGTCTATATTTTTGTTTACTTCAGGTCATTGTAACAAACAACAACACGATCAATTTACCCAGCAAATAAGGGTTGGCCAACCCTGCTTGTGTGCTAATGTAAAGTCTTTACATTCGCTTCCTTTTACTTAGTGCCCTTCTTGCACCCCCTTGTGGACATAACATGCATAACAGGAAGCACATAAAAGCATGCTACACATTTTACGACAATGTAATAATTACACACATTTTGCAGTAAATATTAGTATATAATCGAAACCCAAGTTATTTTTGGAATACAATATTCAAATTAAACGTATCGTTCCAGCTGACAGCCCTCCTCACCTGTGAGCGTCAGCAGGTGCTGTTTTCCGAGCAGGTGCTCCTTCTTGTTGTGTAGAGAGCTGAAGTACTGGTTACATGTGCGGCAGAACAGATCGCTGTTCTCATCCCCCTTGGAGAGAAAAAAACAGAGCAGAGAAACTCACACAAAGTGCATTCCTGTATTCTGATAGCAGACACACAGTTTGCCGCAACTACGAAAAGTACAACTGTAGTAGCTTAGTCACGGAAAGGGCAAAAGTTCAAGATGTTCCTTTTATGTAAAACCTTTGAAGGGATATTCCACAAAAAATTTAAAAGAAAAAAAGGTTTTCTACTTACGTTGAATTTTCTCAATCTATCCACAAGTTTTTATTTTGAAAAGTACTTTTTATATCCCAATGAAATCTTTTGTCCAAATACATGGGAGTCAATGGCCAAAGAACGGTATGCTCAAACAACACTTAAACTCAGAAGAGAATAGCCTCCCTCAGGTTGTGGATTCTCTGTACTCTGTGCAGGTGGCAGTGTAGCATAACTGCTTGGGATCTGGGCTTGTTAATCCAATGCTGTGGGTTTGATTCCCAGTTGTGGCACTGCCATTGTACTCTTGAGCAGTGTACTCAAACTGAAAACAATCCAGTTGTATAAAATGGATTGCATGTAAAGACGATAAAGTGTATAAACTGTTGTGGATAATAGCTTCTGCAAAATACCTAAAATGTAATGCAACATAGCACTGCCTATACACAGGAGAGCCATACAAACAAGCCATAGAAATGCCCCGCTTGGCTACCACTACACACGTAAATCACAAATACCAACACTTTCACAGTTCAGCTCACGTCAGCAGCTTTAAGGACACAGCACATCCATCAATCTTAAACCAGTTTAAAAATATTACTGCCATATGTGAATTGTAAAGACAAATTAGAAGTGGCCTTGATGAGCTTGACTCAAGGGATGATTTCTGAATATTAGCAGAATTTACAATAAGAGTTCAGTTTTTCAGTGACCAAAAGTCATTCCAAAAACATTGGCATTCCAGTAGCCACTGGAATCTCCCACGACAACACAGTTACTTCTCAGATGGGAAGGGTGAGAGAAGCTTGTCCTGGTGGGATTGCTCTACAGTAAAAGCTTCTGTTTTGGTTTCCACCCAAACACCTTTGATATTTTTAATCTGTTACCTCTGACATCTCAGTGAATCCAGCTAACTGTGTGATTTGAGAGTCTGCTCTGAACCCAGTGTGCTGTGGGATCAAAGCCATACAGAAGATGCTGATTCTACAAACTCTGTCATTAGGGTATGTTTCGACAAATACAGAGATAGAGAGATAAATAGTCAGATATATCGGCCGAGAGACAGATATGTGGATTCAGATAAGACACAAAGGTGTAATATTTGAATCTATGAGAACTGCACAGATTACAGATGTGCTGTAACAGGGTTGTAGGCCAGTGAGTGTCAGTGAGGATGCATGTGTCCAGTCTGTCAGGGGCATCATGTCAGCACGGGACAAGGAGGCCAGTGCCTGGAGCGGTGGGCGTCCACTCTGATTGGCTGGCTGCTCCTTGTGTTCGTTAGGCACAAATTTACTGCTCCTTCTCAGTGTCAGGTTCGGCCTTTACGCTTAGACTTGCATTTTTACTCCTCAGGCCTTGAGAAACTTCTGAATGACAGATATGCAATAACAACTTCTCACTTTCCCCATATTCACCTCTGGTGATTTAAAATGTTTCAGTATTTGCTACAATATAGGACAGGCCACGCTAAAATTATATTAGCAGCTTATGTATATGCGTTATAAATTCTCTTTAAAATGGGCTAAATTACCATCGTTTGAAAAGAAACTAAACTCGTCACACGTTTGCAATAACATACTCACATCCATTTGTGACATGGTGAAAACTTCATTCTCAAGCTCAGTTTCATCACACAGAACACCTGAAACCACAAAATAATTTTTTTACATTTTTTCTTTAATAATAATGTGATATAAATTGTGAGGCCAGTCAAATGAGTTTTTCTATAGACCGTTGTTTCTGTACTAGAGCCGATGAGCTCTCGTTTCACTTTGTGCTATGAGCAGGCCGATCAGCCCGCATCTCTCACCCTGGGTGCTGCAGAGATCCTTGACTTTGTTCAGGGCCTTCCTCCTCAGGAAGTCTCTGTACGCCTCAGTGTTCTGGTAGGCGATCAGCTCCCTGATGTAGCGCTGCTTGTCTTTCTCTGCCTCGTTGTTGTACTTCTGCACAAAAAAGTGTGAAATATCAACGGCGGGTTAGCGTTTCTTTTTAAAAATATTTATTTTAGGGCTTTTTCAGATTTATTGGACAGCACAGTGTAGAGAGACAGGAAGAATGGGGAGCGAGAGAGAGGGAGAGACACACGACAAAGGTCGCACGGCCGGAATCGAGCCACCGACGTCGCGGCTCGAATACGGCCGATCTCAATCAATCTCAATCTCAAATACAGAGCAGGGTAGAACAGATATCTAACATAGGTAAAGTAGACCTCAGACACATGATAGGGTGGACTAAACATCTAAAAGAGGGGGACAGTAAATATTTAATGCAGGGCAAGGGAAAGTAATCATCTAAAAGAGAGCAGAGTAAAATAATATCTAATGCAGGACACGTGAGTAAATATCTAACGGAAGACATTTCTAGTAAAGGGAAAGGTAGAGCAGAATAACAGACCTGCTTCTCCTCCAGGGAGAGCTGAGACCACTGGATGCCCAGCATCTTGGTGATCTCGGTGAAGGGGAGGTCTGGGTTCTCAGACTTCAGCTGGACTTTCCTCTCATTCACAAAGATCACATACCTGGATGAGGAGAGAGGGTAGGTTAGGGGAGCTTGTGTTTCCACCCTCACTGTCTCCTTCAGTCTCCCATTCTCACCCTGTGGTTGGTGCACGCGGTGCAGAGAACTCCCTCTGTGGTTTCCTCTTCTTTCCCTTTGGCCAGCCGCCTTTCCGTTTCTATGGAAACAGACAAATGGATGTAATTTGATAGCCAGCAGGCAGAGAGAGAGAGAGAGAGAGCTCAGGGTCTGTGAGAGAGGATTTTTCCAACTCAAAAGAAGGAGAACACAGGAAGTTTGATTGCTCCGTCTGAATAAATGAGCCCCCAACTACACTTCAGCCCTCCCAAGTAAGAGGGATGAGATTTTCTACGTAACACAGAAGACAAGCACTTTAAATGCTAAACAGGGCTATAAATGCAAGAATACGTAGCAGCCATTGGAAGCTCCCATGACAACACAGTCATTTCTCAGATGGCAAGGGTAAGCGAAGATTGTCCTGGTGGGATTACTCTACAGTAAATGCTTCTGTTTTGCGTTCCACCCAAACACCTTTGATATTTTTAATCTGTTACCTCTGAAGTCTCAGTGAATCCAGCTAACTTTGTGGTTTGAGAGTCTGCTCTGATCCCTGTGTGCTGTGGGATCAAAGCCCAATGAAGTCATACAGAAGATTCTTGTTTCTTGTCGCATCATACAGGGATGGGCTTTGGATTAGATCCCTGCAACAGAACAGTGTCCTGATGTCGAGGGGGTGCACATAAACACCTGAGACACTACCTTAGGCTCCTCTGTGTCCTGGTCCCGGGGTTCTGGCTCCGCCTCCAGCAGAAGACAGGGGTGTAGGGGTTCCAGGTGCTGTAGAGGTGTGGCTTGGGTGTGCACTGAGAGCAGCTCGGCCCCTGGGGGCACCTCATCGTCTGCCAGCAAGGGCTGTGGGGGTACTGGGAACAAAACATCCAGAAACAAACAAACAAACACAAACAAACACACACACACACACACACACACACACACACACACACACACACAGACACACACACACACACACACACACACACACACACACACACACACACACACACACACACACACAAACAAACACAAGTGTTACAACAGGTCAGCAGTGATGTCACAGAAGCCAGTGAGGAAACATAACATTGGTCTGAGTTCTACAGTTTAAAGCAACAGTACGAGATGGCTGTTGCCGACTTTTTTCATTTAATTGTATCACATTTTACATCATTAAAACCATTAATACAAACCACTAATAAGATATTAAAAATAAATAAAAAACATTAAAAACCAGTTAGCCTCACAATCAAAAAGGACAATTTACATTTTTATATGCGTTTGTGTCAGGCCATTCTGGAAAGTCCACTTAGGGGAGGGTGTGGATTTCACATGGTTAATAACATTCAGGGCTTGGATGGGGCAAGTGCTTGAGGAAACCTGACACTACACTCAATCTGACAGGCTGGAGTTCACCTTTAACATACACATGAGTATCTATGGAGAGCGCAAATAACCCTTCGGCTGACACCCACAATCCGACACCTCAGCAGCCAATAAAACCACAGCAGGACCAACAGAGATTGCACGCATTACACTCCTCTAAACAGTGGCTCAACTAACAGGTAGGAGATGACGTATGAGATTTCACTGGAAATCTTATGCCCTCTGTCTGACTGAAAGCTCAGTAAAGCAGGACAGATCAGCCTCTTATAAGCAACTTAGGTAAAGCACCTTGATGATATCCAAAATGACAGTTTATAGCCTGCTTTACATTAAAGCGCTTTAAGCAGCGGGATGTTTACATACACAATTCAGATTACCATCTTGAGGAAAGCTGAAAAGAAAGCACCCAATATTGGATGTGAGCCTGCAATCTTCTGATCACACCCTCAGTTCTGTCACAATATAACCCTACTTTTGTTTTCAAACCATTCTATTTTTGATAGCACATATAACAGTATGGAAGACGAATAGTTTAATAGAATTTTATTATTTGTTATCATAGATTAAAGAATTTGCTGCAAATCTGAGTAAAGGTGGGGTTCATATTAAGTTGATGACTTAAATTTGATACAGGTATCATATAGCCTACTTATCAACGTGCCATGGCCAGAGATGATCTGTGTCAAGAATGGAGGAGGAGGGAGGACAATACGTATTTTTGCAATTAATAGAAAAATTTTTCCTCTCCAAATTTTAAACGTGGACGGGGAAAGGGAAATAATCAAAGGCTGAAATGGTCTTACCCTCTGTCTGAAATTCGAGACTGGCCTCGGTGGTGAGTTGTCCAACATATGACACAGAGCCACCACTAGCATCTGTCGCGACACAGACTATTCTGCGAAAGTGAATTGGTAAAGCAGAAAAACGTGAATGAAAATCAAAGCACAACATTTACATTTAAAACTTACCAAGCGACTCAAACATGCACAGGTAAAGGTAATGTACGATAGGAAACCCTCCAAATTATTGCATCATAATAATTACTTTTCCCGCATCTACAGTAGCACATTAAAAAGCAGTGATCAAGCTAACGTTACTAATTTAACGTTTTTGTATCTGCTAGGTAATTTAGCTGCAATAGCCTATTGTGTAGCCTATATAATAAGGTAACAAAAAAATCATCCAAGCGATTTAAGTAAGTAGTTACCTCTGTTGCCCATCAACATTTTGAACAGACACGGTGACAGGTACACCATTTATGAAGGCAGCAGGTGCAGAACTGCCCTCCTCCGCATCTTCGCTACTAAGCCCGCCGGCAGTGACAATGTCAGGATGGCTCCCAGAATCCCCCGGCTGCAAACTTGAAATCGGGTCGAGATCATAACCTGTAAGGGAGATTGGAGTGACATCACCAGGTGAGACAACAGTCATTGAGCCCTCTGTTAAAACCGGATTCAACGAACTATCCAGGTTCATAGCGGGGAACTAAGCGTTGCCATTCTTGGTTACACTGATCAAAACATCCACAAGATAACAAGTGTCACAAGCAGAAGCAATCGAACACGGAGCTGGATACCAACAATAGTTAGCCAATGCTGGCTACTAGTTAGCAAACCTTAGTTGTTTGAGTTCATTAACTGGAACCGCGAACGTTTATGACAGTTTAATTCTGCGTTTCCTATCCATTCTTATCAAGATAATGGCTCAGATGGGAAGCAAATTCAAAGTCTACATAATCAGCATGCTACATTACTAGGTATAGTAGCGTACTCTGTGACTGTCTATGCTGATTTTCTCTAAAGCCGTTTTGAATTAATGCGGTTCGCTTGGAAATTAAAAAGCATTATTTCAATGTTCAGTGTTATATGCATCGAAATCAGTTGTACAGGCTAGTCAGGTAACTGTCGTACTTTGCACCCTTCCACTTCATAAGTCTAATTACTTCAACTAAAGCGAACATCCGGACATCTTCTGTGGATGTCTGGTATAAAACTCAGGGAATAGTTTCAGTTTCCTCCAGCTACGGCCAATCATAAACGCGGATGACGATTAAGTCACAGACAGTGTCCAATGAGAATCTATGAAACTTCCAGTGGGCAGGTCAATTCCCTCTGACAGCTGTGGACACTGTGGACAGCAGCTTCTCCGAGTCCCATCCTGGTTAGGTCATTGCAACAGTGTCTTGAGCTGGCAGACGTAAAATGAAATGAATGGGGAATACTTCAGCCAGCTCAGTTTGCAACAGCAGAAAGCGTGACTGTGTGTTTGAACGGCATCTACTACCCCTGAACTAATCAGTAAGTATTGCATACTAGCATATTTTCTTGATGCAAAACATGCGCGTGACAAAGACGGCGTCAGTTTACTAGCCAGCTATTCCATATTGTACCCAGTCTGTCAGCCAGCTAAATATAGCTAAACTGGTTAACCAATAAGCTATGTGGCAAGATTGAGCCTTCTATAAGTCAATGTTATTTTGAATGTCACAGTATAGCTAGTTGACTATGCATTATACCTGAATTGTAAAATGTGCAAACCATGTCATAGCTCATGTGCCCAAACAAACTACATGGATATATTTTATTAGCTCTACGCATCCTCAAAGATGTGTAAATGTAATATAAATGCGTGAGAAGTGAAATTCGCTGGGAGTTTTCCGCATCATAGTGTGCCATGTCCTCACTGCCTTGCTCTTTTGCCTGCATTGCCACTGTTGTGCTGCCTGCCACTGTTTACGTAGGAGGTACTTGTAGGGTATATGGATGGTGTTGTGGGTTGTCATTGAATTAAAGTATTGTCGAACTGGCTAGCTACTGCCATAAAACAACATAAACTGATGAACCGTGGAGAACGCTAAAATGACCATGCCAGTTGTTGCAGTGCCAGGCCAGCTGCTTCGCAGTGACAATACCAGCACAGTTTAGCTCCTGACCCCCCATAGCGAATCCCTCCGCTTACGTGCATGTGCAGCTGACGTTTCTCGTCGTTCACCCTTCCTTGTACTTCTTGAGTTGCACCAGAGGGGCCTGGGTAAAAGCCGGAATTGAACGGCGGAATGAAGCTCGGAATGGCCAATAGTGCTCTGTGCCAAAAAGGACCTCAGTTCAAATGCTTGCAGCACTCGCTGTGGAATGCGCATCAATTCAATCTTAACAGTTTCTGAATGGGCGCCATATGTTGTTTCATTTGAGCACGGAATTTCCATGAAATATAAATTTGAAATATATGAGAAATTGATCAAAACGAATAGCATTACCAGACATGTTTCAGAGCCCCTCATCACCCTTTTGGAATAAGACATCAAGATAAGGTTTTCAACTTTTTAAAGTGCAGATTTCCTTCTTTAAAATGAGTATATTCAATCCTTGATGACTCAATTATAAGTTGATCAAAATTATATTTTAATGGAAAAAGCCTGTTGGAGAGGATATGAATATATTTGAATATAAAGCCATAAAAATCACATTCTGCATTCTCACATCAAGGCATGATGTATACCAAATGAAAGCTCTGGATCTGCCCTTCAAGTACGTATACATGATGTTATGAGTTCACACGGAAATTGTGCATTATTTGGACTGCAATCAAGTCTGGCCATTACATCTACCATATGTCAATTATGATTCAGAGCCCCTTATAACCCTAACAGAATAAGACATCAAGAAGAGGTTTTCACCTTTAGAAAGTGCAGAGCTCTCCGTTTAATATGAGTATCTCCAGTTCTTGATGACTCAATGATAAGTCAATAAAAATCATGTTTTAATGATATCAGTCTGTTGGAATGAAATGGTGTCCATTTCCTCTCCAAGCCACAAAAATCACATTCCGCATTCAGACATCAAGGCATGATGTATACCAAATTAAAGCTCTGGATCTGCCCTTCGAGTACGTATACATGATGTTATGAGTTCACACGCAAATTGTGCATTATTTGGACTGCAATCAAGTCTGGCCATTACATCTACCATAAGTCAATTATCATTCAGAGCCCCTTATAACCCTAACAGAATAAGACATCAAGAAGAGGTTTTCACCTTTAGAAAGTGCAGAGCTCTCCGTTTAATATGAGTATCTCCAGTTCTTGATGACTCAATGATAAGTCAATAAAAATCATGTTTTAATGATATCAGTCTGTTGGAATGAAATGGTGTCCATTTCCTCTCCAAGCCCCAAAAATCTCATTCCACATTAACACATCAAGGCATGATGTATACCAAACGAAAGCCCTGGATCTGCCCTTCGAGTACGTGTATATGATGATATGGGTTCATGCAAAAATTGTGCATTATTTGGACTGCAATCAAGTCTGACCATTACATCTACCATAGGTCAGTTATCATTCAGAGCCTCTTATAACCCAAAAGGAATAAGACATCAAGATGAGGTTTTCACCTTCAGAAAGTGTAGACCTCTCCGTTTAAGATGGGTATCTCCAGGTCTTGATGACTCAATGATAAGTTGATCAAAATCATGTTTCAATGACATCAGTTTGTTAAGATGAAATGGTGTCCATTTCCTCTCCAAGCCCCAAAATTCATATTCCGCATTCACAAATCAAGGCATGGTGTATACCAAATGAAAGCTCTTGATCTGCCCTTCGTGGACATGTATATGATCTTATGGGTTTGTACAGAAAATATCTATTATTTAATGACTGAAGACTTATATGTCCTCTTGGTGATGTATGTGTCCTAATTCCACTCCAAATCCCAAAAGACTGTGTTCCTATTTACTCCCCACAAAGTGTTCCACATCAAATTAAACAGAACAAATTTATCTTTACAAAGAGTCCAATCAAACTCTGGGGTCTAACTGGCTCTAATAGTGATTCCAGTTTCAATCTACAGATATTTAGAGAAATGAATGGTCCAGTATGACTCCAGTCATTAAGTAATATATTTTATTTGTGAAAACCGTAACATCATATGCATGTCCTCGAAGGGTAGATCCCGAGCTTTCATTTGGTATACACCATGCATTGATGGCTGAATGCGGAATGTGATTTTTGGGGCTTGGAGAGAAAATGGACACCATTTCATTCCAACAGACTGATGTAATTAAAACATGATTTTGATCGACTTATCATTGAGTCATCAATGACTGGAGATACTCATCTTAAACTGAGAGCTCTGCACTTTCTAAAGGTGAAAATCTCATCTTGATGTCTTATTCCGTTAGAGTTATAAGGGGCTCTGAATGATAACTAACTTATGGTAAATGTAATGGCCAAACTTGATTGTAGTACAAATATTGCACAATTTCTACATGAACCCATAACATCATATAGATTTCCTCGAAGGGCAGATCCAGAGCTTTCATTTGGTATACATCATGCCTTGATGTCTGAATGCGGAATGTGATTTTTGGGGCTTGGAGAGGAAATGGACACCATTCCATTCCAACAGACTGATATCATTAAAACATGATTTTGATTGACTTATCATTGAGTCATCAAGAACTGGAGATACTCATATTAAACGGAGAGCTCTGCACTTTCTAAAGGTGAAAACCTCTTCTTGATGTCTTATTCTGTTAGGGTTATAAGGGGTTCTGAATGATAAGTGACTTATGGTAGATGTAATGGCCAGACTTGATTGCAGTCCAAATAATGCACAATTTCTGTGTGAACTCATAACATCATGTATACGTACTTGAAGGGCAGATCCAGAGCTTTCATTAGGTATACATCATGCCTTGATGTGTGAATGCAGAATGTGATTTTTATGGCTTTATATTCAAATATATTCATATCCTCTCCAACAGGCTTTTTCCATTAAAATATAATTTTGATCAACTTATAATTGAGTCATCAAGGATTGAATATACTAATTTTAAAGAAGAAAATCTGCACTTTAAAAAGTAGAAAACCTTATCTTGATGTTTTCTTCCAAAATGTAATGAGGGGCTCTGAAACATGTCTGGTAATGCTATTAGTTTTGATCAATTTCTCATATATTTCAAATTTATATTTCATGGAAATTCCGTGCTCAAATGAAACAACATATGACGCCCATTCAGAAACTGTTAAGATTGTATTGATGCGCATTCCACAGCGAGTGCTGCAAGCATTTGAACTGAGGTCCTTTTTGGCACATTCCGAGCTTCATTCCGCCGTTCAATTCCGGCTTTTACCCAGGCCCGCACCAGAGATTGTATAGTACAGATTTTTGACTCAGGGTATGCTTTTTTGCAGCGACAGTGGAGCTCAGTAGTGGAAATTAGTTAATTTTTCTTATCCTTATCCTTGAAGGGGGGAGTGATAAAGTACGGTGACTGGGAGATTGTTGCAACTTTACAATTGTAGTGTATAATATTAATGTATTTTCCAATTGTATATATTTTTTTAAGGAAAGATGGAACTTGACCCTCCACCCCCAGGCACACCACCAACCTCTCCTGCCCCCTCAAGCCCTCCTAATTCCTCTAGTCCTCGCACTCCACCAGTCTCCGCACCTTCAACAAACTCTCCATCCCCAATGGCGGCCAAAGCCTCCTCTTCTCCCCCTGCCATTCCTGCTCTGCCTGCCACCCCAGCTCGCCCCCCCCCCTCCTATTTCTCGACCCGCCCCATGCCTCTCCACCTCCCCAGCTACTGCTACTGGCTCCACCCCTTCAGTTGCTCCGCCCTCCCCACACCTCTCCACCCCCCCAGCCGCTGCTGCTCGCTCCACCCCTTCAGTTGCTCCACCCTCCCCACACCTCTCCACCTCTCCTGCATCTCCGCTCTCTCCACCTGTCTCCGCCCCCCGCTCTGTGCCGGCCCAGAGCCCGCCTGCCAGGCCTGCCCCGCAGCAGGGCCGCTCTCAGCTGAATGCGGCCAGCGGCTTTGCACGGCTTGCCCAGAACCTTGTGAAGGAGGAGAGGAAGATCTCAGCGGACATGGATTCACCTGGAGGGTCCCCACGACGCGCGCCTCAGTCTGAAGCTGGTGAGCCAGTACAGTCAGTTTAAATAATATAGCATCCATTTTACGACAGCCCAGGCAGTAGTTCAGACCACAGCATTTGGTGTGATGTCATGCTATCCACCTTAGGTTGTCTGTAATGCAGTGGAAAAGTTAACATTGTGAACTGGGTCAGGCAGCTTCGTGCTTGCCTAGTTCTTCCTCTACATTGGAAAAGGAGAATTTATGAGTCGGTCTCCTGTGAAAGTGTTCTGTGCAGCTTGCAGGAGTGCCAGTGCTTCTCCTCACTGTAGTGGAATCACAGTGGATCCTTGAGTGATCCCTGTTTGTAAATAAACTCCAGACTCCTGTAATCTCATAGCAGCTGATGTAGAGAAGCAGGCAGGTCATGTGTCTTTTTTCCCATTTCCTAAAACTCTCTTTCTCTCACTTCCTCTCTTCTATTTACATTCTCTGTTTCTCTCTCATCATTGCAGTCATACTGATTTCTTCCATGTCATGTGACCTAACCAGATTTGTTTCCATTTGTGTTTTTCAATGAACAGGAGAGGGAGAGGCAAAACATAATTTGCTTACACGTACATGGGAAAAGGAAGCACACACAAAGACAAACCTCTCTCTCACAACCTGTTTCTATTTCCATAGGCTGGGTTTCAGGGTCACCTGTGCCCTCTATTGGTTTTTAAGCCATTTTGTAGACCAATTTCTTTCAGTTCCCATAATTTGGAATGCCAAGTAGTATCCATTAGACCATCTCCTCACCACAATAGCCATTTGGCCAAGCACAGACAAAGTATGCACTCTTCTCTTGCAGCCAGACGCCTTTTATTTCTACTCAGCACTACACCAGAAGTCGGTCCTGTTTTGATGTTTATCTTAATTTAATTCTGTTTTAGGACATATATGCTTAGTTGAGCTGAAATTCAGGAACGGGATCTACATTGTCAGCAGAAAACAGGGCTTACTGTCGTTACAGACTGATATCTCACTCACACATCTGCAAATCTACTCTGCACATGTACAGAGTGACACACTCAAGATAAATAAAGTCTGCTGTTTTGTCAGAAAACAGGCTTCCGATCAGTTGAAAGGCTGAAATTAATTGGCGTCAGATTTACTGCATTTGATAAACCCGGCGGTGGATGTTGGTTGCCCTCCAGCGATTCGAACGGCATTGAGTAAACAGTTTATTAAAGAGCTCCCTCCGATGGCTGTGCTATGCGGCTGCAGCTGCCAGGAATGGTCAGTGGAATGCAGGGATGGAACCGGAGCCAGACCAGGGCCTAGAGACGAGTGAGATGGACGCTGTCCATACGCTCACTAGGTCCATGCTGTCTTCGCGCCTTAGAGATTAGCTGTTGTGCTGCAGGTTTGAATTCTGACTGCAAGACCGCCACTTTTGGGTCCCCGAATGGCTTCAGTAACAGCCGAGCTGTGTGGCTGGGTTGTGTTTACGTACGGCGCTAGCTGCGCTGGACTGGGTTTGCGCGTGTGGCTAAGCTGATAAATATTGTGCTGTAAAGGAAGTTAATGATGTCATGTTTCAGACAGATGAGTCTTCCCTGACCTCTGCCGCAGCTCATTGACCTTGAGCTTTTGTCCCTCAGCCATGTTTCGCCGCACAGGGCAGGACATCATTTCTGTGTCTTTAGCAGCCCCAATGGACCAGCTCTGTGTGACCTGGAGTGGGTGCGTTTCGTGTGAGTATAACCTGTTAGAGGCCTGTAGAGAAGGACGCTTTTCTGACACGGAAGACCGAGACAAAAACTCGTAATGGCGGCTTCCTGTAATGCTGTATGAGGATCTGAATGGGATTTGACCTCCAGTTGTGACACAGCAATCAGTGGAAAAAAAGTTTAAGACACCACACCCTTTTTCCCCCTTGTCTGCTATTGGATGTCACGGGAGGGCAGAGGGATAATGGCACTATGATTAAACACACTGATGTAATCGAGGTGAGATCATATTGCACAGTACAACAGTGGCAGGGTTGGGCTTGAATAGTGGACCCTACTTGTCTTTGCATTTGATGATCACTTGGTTGTCATTAGCACTAATGGGTGTGATTCAGTAGAACTGCAGTGTGCCTTGTCCTGAACTTAATTTAAAAAAAATTTTTTTTAAACAGAGCTTTTTTGTTTTTCTTTCATATTGTTTTTGGACAGTGACACTTCCCAGATCCCCCTTAAAAGAGTTCTGGGTGCAGTGAATACTGTTTTATCCAGTGAGTTGTCATAAGGACTTTAACTTGGCTTCACTGGGTCAGTAAGCACATCTCTCCCTCGAATGCAGCTCTCCAGTTGCACAGCAAACGGACAGGCAGTGATCAGCCTGTGTCGACTCACCAGCTGCTTTCAGTTATGGATAATAATAAGTAAATTGAGATGTACTGACCATCTATCTATGCCTTTAAAAAAAAAATCCAAAACATACCAAGGTGAAAAGTAGTATACTTTAGAGTAATAAAAATATTATTTAAGTATACAAAGGTTATTACAAGTATACTTTTCCTTTTTGTACTTAATTTGAAGTATGTATAAAATGTACTTTTAAAAAGTGTACTTCAAGTAAAGTCTCAAACACACCATAAAACTTTTAAAGTTTGTTTCAAACGCACTGGTGACATGATGAAATATTACTGCAAGTGTATTTAAGATACCAACAAATCATACTTTTTGTTAGTGCACTTAAATATACTTAAGTACACTAAAATAGTCCCATTTTAACATACAGAAATAGTGCACTTAAGTATACTAAAAAATAGTCCCATTTTAACATACACAGTGCACTTGAAGTACACTTAAGTACAACTTGAGTTCTACTTTTGAACAACTTTAGTGCACTTAGTATACTTAAAGCACTGCCAATTTAGCACAAAGTACATGATTAGTACAAAAACTACTAATATAGTATAATCTTTTTTCACCTGGGTATCTGTCACATGTGAAGTGACAGTCCATAGGCTCTGTACTTGAAGGCCTTGTTTCTTGTGTTACATAGTTTTTAAGAGCATAAACCATCTCAGGATCTGGCCTGTTTGACTTTGGACTGATTAAGGGAGAAGATTATTTACTACAGACAGTAGTGATCTGTTTTTAGACAGACAGACAGGCTGAGACAGACAGCACCACATGGTCTGATAATGTGGCTCTTCTGTTAACTGGCTGATTGATGGACCACTGAGCTCGCAAGCCGCCTGTTCAACGGATTAACAGACTGCAGCAACATTCTGCTTTCATTCAAACAAAGACCACTGTTTGCTGTTGCTCAGCACAGTGCCTCCTGGAGGACAATTCTATCTGATCATGCTGGGCCCTGCCCTGATACAGACCCACGGCTTATTCGGCCTGCAGGATGTCTCTCGGCGTGATGCCAGATCCATCTCCCTTTTAATGAGTGATCCACGCAACACTGCTTTCATCAGATTGCCCCAGTGAATTGTGGGATAGCTCAGTGCTGCATGTCACATCCTAAGCTTGGTCACATAAGCTTGACAAATGAATCTTAACGGAACAAAGGACAAAGGCTGTATTTCTGTGCTTGGCGCTAAAGGCTTAACAGTACTGAAGTTTAAGGTTGATTCACAGCTGTACCATGAACCATGTCATGAACCTGTCTCAGGATTCTGGTTGAACATATATCCAGACTAGATATATTAAAGTGCTGAAGAAATAATATTGGACCTTCCAGAATTTCTCGTACATTTCAGGTGACATGAATGTGGGGGCTTGCAGGGATTAGCAGTGTATGTATGTCTAGGGGGAGGCAGTCAGAATTAATTTGTTTCACCTTGAAAAGGAAATCAATAGTGGCCATCCTTCACGATCTGTAAGGCTTATTTTTGTTTGAGCAGCAGGAATATTGCTTTTCGTTTTCTGACAGGGAAATATCGAACCCTGCTATTAAAATAATGACTTATTTTTGGGAGGGGGGGGGGGTGGGGGTGTGATGTTTGCCTTCAGTTTCTTTCCTGTCGGGTGAGTGGACACATTATTGGATCTCCCAGACGTGTTTGATGGAGAGAGATTATCCGCACGCTGTGTTGGTATTGGTTATTAACCTCCACCACGCTGGGAGAGAAGGAGCTGGATCAATCCACACAGGCTCAGTATCATCTGCAAGGCCGTCCGTGTTTGGAGGAATTACCCAGCATGCATCAGATCTTTGTGATAGCCTTTCACTTAATGTTTATCTGTGTGCCAGTCATCTTGGCCAGGATGACCTACACGGCTTACATTTTCACGTTATATATTTATACAGCTGGATGGTTAACCAAGGTTTAGTAATTTGATCAAGAAATGGGTGCCATGCCTATCTAGCTTATCTTTCACTCAGAGAGCAAGGTTACTTGGCTAATGCAAATAGGGTCTGATTTACTAAGACCTTTAGCGGGTGCAAAACCATTTAGCACACGCAAAACCAATAACATGACCAATCATTGGTCATGGCATTTTCTTTGCACCAATCAGTGGTTGTGTTATTAGTTTTGTGTGTGCTATAAGGTTTTACACATGCCAAAGGCCTTTGTAAATCAGGCCCATAGTGGGAAATATGCTCAGCTCTGTTATTTTAATAGCAGGGTTTGATATTTCCCTGTCAGAAAGCGAAAAGAGCCCAGTCATGCCGTGCTGCATGTTAATCATTGCTGGGATGCTGTCCGTGTGATACCTCCGCTTGGGTAGAAGCACCATATTTCTGTTAATTTCATTACTGACCTGCACTCAATAGGATGCATAGACAACAGCCTCCTCTCCCCTGTCTCTCCTTCTATTCCCTCTCTATCCATTTTGCCCACTCCCTCTTTCTCTCCATCCAAATCCCTTTTATTTCTGTATTGATTAATTTTTTGAGGCAAGAGTGGAAAAACAGCGGCTGGCAGCGTGCTCTTCAGAGAGGAGCACATGCTGGCCTGCGCTCTCCTGTAGGGTAGGATGGAATAGGATGGAATAGAATAGGATAGGGTAGGGTAGGATGGAATAGGATAGGCTAGGATAGGATGAAATAGGATACAATAGAATAGGATAGAATAGGTTAGGTTAGGTTAGGGTAGGGTAGGATCGGTTCTTTATTGGAATCTTTGGTTCCTTTACTGGAGGAGGACTTGTGATGTGATGGGCCTGTGAATACAACTGGGTCTTCCAAATTGAGAGAAAATGTAAAAAAAAAAAAAAAGACTTAAAAATATAAAAGCGTTGTTGTCTGATTAACGGTGACTTCTCTGTGGCATGGCCACCTGTGCAGTACCTGTGAAGTTGACAGATGCGAGTGATCAGTACCGATAAACACCTGGTCTCTTTCTTTGTGTGTACACAGAATCCAAACCAGAGGAGGAGCTGACGTTCGAGCAACTGGAGGAGAAGGCAAAGTCCGGAGACGCTAAAGCCCAAACGGATGTAAGACCCTCCCACACTGACCCCTGGCACTCTGGGAAATATGTTTCTTATAAATGAGCACCTGCAGGTGTATTTGACGAAATACACATATTGTCACATGGGTTAATGGCAGCTAAGGTTTAAGTACCATCTGAAAATACAGGTTCAGTTGGAAACCTCCAGTTTCAACATGACTGTATGTTTGTGTTTAACATTTCAAGAGTTTTTACCTTTTAAAGTGTTTACTGTAGATTTACGTCACAGCTGCTGACTCAACTATGACAGTAAGTGTCAGTGTCCAGCTGGCCCAGATACATGTGGTTCCACTATCGTGTTTTGGCTGTGACTGGTGCTTTTTATCTGTGAGAGGTAGTTTGCTCAGAGTGAAGAGGCTCTGTCTGTGGTGGTCTCTGATGGACATAAGATATCTGTGTCTCCACCCCTACAGAAAACTTATCCCGTTTCAGTAGAATGCTGGTTCATCGTGCCTCTTACAAAACAACCTCCCACCCCAACCCCCTCTTCCAAAACAAAACAAAAAAACCGCCCTGGCTGTCCGCGTGACGCTTCGGCTGTGTGAAATATGTAACCGCCAGTCATGGGGTGCCTGGACGAATTCCGCAGTCGATGTCACTGCGGAAATACAGACTTGAGACACAGAGTTCTGCATGTAAGTGTTGTTTTCAAGCGGACGGATGTGGATGGATACATGTTGCAGGCCTATTTTTACCTTTCTGCAAGATAAAACCACCTCGTTCTCAAAACTTCACCCCTTTCCTCTAAAGGGCAGATTCCTGTGGGAGGCATGGCCAGGAGTTATCCACTACAACCACCCCCCCCCCCCCCCAACTACTCAGCTCTCTCCTCAGATCTGATGGAGGGGGCCATGGTTTCAGCCACCTTGGATCTGTGTGTGTGAAGTTTGGAGAGTAAAAGCGTCAGAGAGTTTTGAAGCTGCCAAGTAATTTTGAGACGTACTGTAGAAATAAAGAGGCTGAGAAAAGAAAAGCTCACTGGCTCCATATTTCAGGGTGTCTATCACTGGTACCATTGTAGCCGTCATATTAGATCACGGAATTATGGGAAGGATCCCACACAAGCATGGCCCCTGAGCCTGTCAGGTATGATGGTGGTTCCACCAAACATGGGCTGACAGGGCCTGTAGTAAAGACATGGCCTCTAAATTTTCAGTGAACATGGCACACAGGATATTCAGTTTGCTGCTGCCTGTGGGACAAAATGTTCCTTCTCAATTGTCTTATGGAGCCTCTTGGATTTAAAAAAATGGATCAACTGAAAAATTTGTATTGGTTTTTATTCGTGTTGGTTTTTATTCTGTTCCAGTATTGTCAGGTCAAGACTACTCTATGTTAAATACAAAGACCTATAAAAGGTTGTAGAGGAACTCGCTGTATCTGAGGTAATGGCAGTCATAAGTCTCCTTTTTAGACTGCCATTACCTCAGACTGAACTTGGTCATTCACCCTGGCTTTGACTGCTGTAACCGCTCTCAAGGCTCTCAGAGATTAAAATTATGCTATACTTCCTTATTGCATTACATATTAGCTGAGCAAAGGCCCTTATTCAAAGAATATAGCTTCACTTATTGATAATATCTGCAGGTCGTTAGACACTCAAGTGATTCAAGTTGAGGACTGTCTTCCAGGGAACAACAGCAGGGAGAGAACATGTTCTGCAGAGAACTCATCCTGGACTAGAAGACTTAAAACTTAAAAGGACTTAAACCACCCAGCAGTGACATATCATCCTGATTTGCCCATGAGCCAATGCTTCATACACTCCTCATTAAAGTCAATGATGACAGTGAGCAGTCTGGTTACACAAAATGAATAGGCAACCACCTGGTTACAAGCCCAGTTCATTGACCACTACACTAGAGTATCCTACACAGGGTGTGGCTCCTCTTTAATGGTCGTCGCCCGTTTTCAGCTCTACACTGGTTGGATGAGTTGATGTAAGACCAGGGGTTTTGTTGTGTTTGGTCTTTCATAGATTGGGAAATACTACCTAAAGCTGGCTGAGGAGAAGGACGAAGAACTGAACAACTGCAACGCTGTCAGCTGGCTGGTTCAGGCAGCCAAAAATGGCCGCAAGGACGCCGTCAAGCAGCTGCAGCGGTGCCTGGCAGAGAGGAGAGGTGGGTGTGGCATTTTGAGTGTGGTCACTTGGGAATTTAAGTCTTCTTTGCTGGTATGCTATAGTTTTTTCCTGAGATGGTTGCATTCAAAATAATCAAAATATGTGAAATCCTGTGCAAAATAAGAGCACACGGTCACTTGTATGACTGATGAGTCATTGTGGAGTCACTGCAGGATTGTTACAATACAAATGAGGGCATAGTTCACAAACTGTGGGTCCCAGGTCTAACTGACTGCTCAATCCCTTGCATTCTTCATCCACTCTAATTCCCCAGGCTGTCATTCCCAATGATCATTTGGAGTTTTCTGTTGACCTGCCAGGTTAAATAGAAGTAATGACTGTCTTCTGTTGACCTATCAGGTTAAATAAAAGTAAAGACTGTCTGTGCCCTTTTCCCTTCGGAACAAACTGTGTGACAGGGAAGACTCAGGAGTCACTCAGGAGACATACAGGAACTTAAAACTGACCCATTTGTCCCTGTGTTTAATTAAATTTCATAGCCGCAACATTGTTGCGTATTGTGCCACGCTCAGAGTTTAACGGCCGTGTTTGCCTGCCGAATGTGTGGTGAGGACGGTTGAAATGCCCGCTGAATACTGACCATGTCTCCCGCAGGCATAACCGCAGAGAATGAGGTGGAAGTGAAGAAGCTCTCCATGGAGACCAAGTTCGAGCGAGCGGTGAGGAAGGCGGCCCTGCTCATGTACTGGAAGCTCAACCCGGAGAAGAAGAAGAAGGTGGCTGTGTCCGAGATGCTGGAGAACGTGGGCCAGGTCAACTCCGACCCGGGTACGCATCTCCGCACGCTGTGTACAATACCCATCTTTCTGTCAGGGGAAAGCAGAGACCAGAGGGAGAGTAGTGTTGGTTCACCTCATTAAGAGTTTGGTATGGCTCAAACTGAAAGTGAAACCCGGCAAAAGTACTGTAAACGTAGTGTGTTTCTGCTGGGAAGCTCATTTGAAGCACTCCGCTGCTATTACTTGTGTTGTTTATATGAAACATGGTCTGTGAATATTAAAGGTTATTTTAAGAGGGATATACCAAACAAAATGTAATTGATTGGTGGACCGATACTGTGAACTGTGCTCCTTATGACTACCCATGAAAGAATCCATCAATGAGTAATGGCCATGACTGTCAGTACGAAAAGAATGTATGTGATCGTTTTAAGGAACTTCTGTTGCATGGGTAAGCCATGTTCAGGCAGGTAGGAATGAGCGAATCTTCAGTAAAATGGCTGTGTAAATGGGCTTTAGGTTAGATATTTACACAAATGGGAGTGTGCTGAGATAAGAGACTGATTGGATGTGTTGTGTTTTGCGTCTCCAGATACCCCAGGCAAGCCAGGGCCCGTCTCCAGCTCGTTGCAGAAACAGAGGAGAGTTCTGGAGACGCTGGTCACCTCTGAGTGTAAGAATCAGACTGTGTGTTTATTGATACTGTCAGTCATATCCAAGCCTAATAATCAGAATGTGTACGTAGGGATCCACTCCAAAATAGCTTTAGTATTTGGGTAATGACTATTTATGTAAAAAAAGTAAAGATTTTAGTCCCACTTTGTGGGTAGGTAAACCAACAGAAAATAAATATTTGCAATAAAAAATGTAATCTGTGAGGGGAGTAATTCAGTCTGTATGTGAGGTGCTGACTCATAATAGTCATAAGTGTATATTTATAATGACCTCCTACCATATCCTGAAGACTCTGTCATAGTCACGATTCCCGTTATATCACAGAGTCTGGTTTCACCTCTTAACAGGGTCAGATTCTTTGAACAATTTTACCTTTGCTCAAAGTCATCCTTCAATAGTCAGCCATTATAGAAGGAGATTAATAGCATTAAGGCTCTTTCATCTCACTGGTTTTTACATTCCAGGCTGGAATATAATACATGACATATTTCTAGGGAGCCTGACAGCTTATTGCCTTGTAACTTACAAGCTTTGACATTCATGACCTTTAGTTTAATACTTGTGTGATTAGCTACCTACGAGTTCTTGTGACTTTTCACATACAGTATTCAACAGCTCTGTTAGTTCTCTGTGGTGACCCTTTGACACAGATGAACACTTATAAATAGCTATGCGTGTAGATGGATGTGGGGAATACTCAGAGATAATATAAAATTTTTTCTGTCACTTTCTCCTCTCCCCACATCCTTCAGCCAGCAAATATGTGGGTTTGGATGATTTTGTGGAAATCACCAAAAAGTATGCGCAGGGCATCGCCCCTTCCTCAGAACTGGACGGGGGCGACGACGATGATGATGACGCCCTGGCGGGAAAGCACCCGGACGACCTGCCCCTGCACCAGAAGGTACGAGAGCTGCCGCTGACGTTACGGCACCAAAAACACCGCAAGCGGTCCAGCACGGTCACTGTGTGACTCCCTCCCCCTCACTGCCTGGGTGGACCTGTTGTCCCCACCCCTGCCCGTGACCCCTATACCCACTCCACACCACAACCCTCCCTACTGTGCCTTCTCCCTGCACTCTATGTCTTGAGTCACCCAATCGGAAGGGACTGCCTGCCAGCCTAACCTCGCTGTTCCAGCGATAATGGTTCAGCTGTCTGTACTGACACCATTCTCCCCTTCAGCACGCAATTTACTGTGAGAACGATTGCAATGGGTGTGTGGTCCACTCTGTTCATGGTTGTCTTGACCAGTTCAGCCTTGTGGATATGGACAGCGCCTCATGTTGAAAATGAAGGGGTGTGACCTATTTCCCTCCACACTGTATTGCTGTGAGTTATCTGCATTGTTTAAGCCTTGACGGACCTCTCAGTATGCGGCCTTGGGTTGTGGAGTTCTCTGAATCGTGTCATTTGTGACCGTGAACTGGCGTGAATGGGTTATTCTGTGGTCTTTTGGCATGACGCGACCTCGGTTGGGAAAGCATCATTTTGTCTGGCATGAGATTGCTCATGGCTTTGTTTGCTCAATTCTTTGGAGATTCTACAGATGACAGGAAATGTCATTCTTTCTTTAACGTGGTTATTTTCTTTTTTAGTCTCTTATGTGTCCTTTTCTGAAACGTTGATTTAGGCCTGTGTTTTTCTAGTAATGAAAGAAACACATTTATTTGAGTTAGATTGAAGTGGTCTAATAGAGGGATATTAGGGTATCATAAGCCTTGTCAGTGGTAGTTTTCATTGCGACAGTCTGCACACACATAGAGCTTTTGACCCTGAACATCTCAGGTTTTCCCTCATATCCGATGAACATTGAGCAATGAGTAAAGTATCTTTTAGCCAAAGTATTAGCCTATATTTGTTTCCCTTCATTTTAAAAGGCTATATTCTTCACCTGTTCTTACCACATACCTCTCTACAGTTTAACTCTAGTCAAAGCATCAACAGTTGTATATGGGAAAAGCTGACAGTTAAGAAAACGTTGCCATGGTCAGAGAGTTGTCCCACGTTGATCAGGAGTAAGCAGGGGCCCTAGTTAGAGCATGCGGTGCAGCTGTAGGTGAGCACAGCAGGGAGTGTGGGCAGTGTCCACAGGTGAAGTCTAAAGCAGGTGGCTTTTGAAGGAGGTCCTTGTTGGTGATAAGAGGAGTGAAAGTGGAGGTCCGGTGGTGAAGGCCCAGATTCCGCTGGTTTCCGCCGAGGGGGTCTCAGGAAGCAAAAAGCCCAGCCTGCCCACGGAGTCGGTCTGCAGGAAAATGCTGATGTCCAGATGGGGTGTAGGGAGGAGCAAGAGGTTGAACATTAATGACAGCACAATGCTAAGAAGAGCTTTGGATGTAAAAACCCATTTTCTGGTAAAACCCCTCCTCTGAAGTCACACACACACAAAAATAATCGTTCCTTTAAAAATGGGGAAAAAACCAAACAATTTTTTTACGGTGCATTGACGCCCGCTTTTTTACCCCATCCCCTCTCGTTCTGCAGATTCTGAAGTACCCGCTTCACGCTGTCATGGAGATAAAGGAGCACCTCATCGACTGGGCATCGCGAGCTGGCCTGCAGTGGCTGAGCACCATCATCCCCACCCACCACGTCAATGCTCTCATCTTCTTCTTCATCATCAGCAACCTGACTATCGACTTCTTCGCCTTCATCATCCCCCTGATCATCTTCTACCTCTCCTTTATCTCCATGGTGATCTGCACCCTGCGGGTCTTCCAAAACAGCAAGGCCTGGGAGAACTTCCGGGCCCTGACCACGCTTCTGACCCGCTTTGAGCCGGGCCTGGACATGGAGCAGGCCGAGACCAACTTTGGCTGGAACCACCTGGAGCCCTACCTGTACTTCATCGTTTCTGTCTTCTTTGTCATCTTCTCTTTCCCCGTGGCGGACAAGACCTGGATCCCCTGCTCGGAGCTAGCCACCATCGCCATCTTCTTCACCATTACCAGCTACATGAGCCTCAGCACGTCGGCGGAGACCTACACTCGGCAGGCGTTAGTCATTGAGGTGGCCTCCTCCATCTGTGCCATGACCAGCCTCCTGCCCGAGCGCATGGGCCTGGTGCGCTTCCTGGGCCGGACGTTCCTCACGTTGCCCGTCAGTGAGTTTGTGATCCTGAAGCTCAGCATCCCCTGCGTCCTCTACTTGTACCTCTTCTACCTGTTCTTCAGGATCGCCCATATGCGCAACTTCAGGGGCACCTATTGCTTCCTGGTGCCCTACCTGGTGTGCTTCATGTGGTGCGAGTTCTCGGTGGTCCTGCTGCAGAACTCCACAGGCATTGGGCTGATACGCACCTGCGTGGGCTACTTCCTGTTTCTCTTCGCCCTGCCCGTGCTCACTCTCGGCCTGGCCGCCGTGCTGGTCATCCATGTTATCAAGTGGTTTGTGGCCCTGGAGCTGACCAAGATGATTGTGACAGTGGTGGTGTGTGCCATCCCGGTCACCCTGAGGTTGTGGACACGCTTCAGCCTCTCCCTGTTGGACGTGCTCAAGTCACTGTCTAAGAGCAACATGGTGAAGCTCATCCTGGTCTGGATCTCGGCCATCATCCTCTTCTGCTGGATGTACGTGTATCGCTCGGAGGGCATGAAGGTGTACAACTCCACGCTGAGCTGGCAACAATACAGCTTCATGTGCGGCCCTCGGGCCTGGAAGGAGTCCAATATGGCCCAGACCCAGATCTTCTGCAGCCACCTGGAGGGCCACCGTGTCACCTGGACAGGCCGCTTCAAGTACGTGCGGGTGACGGAGATCGAGAATGGGGCGCAGTCTGTCATCAATCTGCTACCCGTGTTTTTGGGTGACTGGATGCGCTGCCTGTACGGCGAAGCCTACCCGGCCTGCGACGCCCAAAACGCTACCCTCCCCGAGGAAGAGCTGTGCCGCCTGAAGTTCCTGGCCAAACACGAGTGCCACATCAAGCGCTTTGACCGGTACAAGTTTGAGGTGACCATGGGAATGCCCCTGGACAGGAAGGGCCGGAACGGTACGCTAGAGGATGACGACGCCACCAAGGACATCGTCCTCAAGGCCAGCAGTGAGTTCAAGAAGGTCCTGCTCAACCTGGGCATGGGCAGTGTGGTGGAGTTCAGTACAGTGCTGGAAGGACGCCTGGGCAGCAAGTGGCCGGTGTTTGAGCTCAAGGCCATCCACTGCCTCAACTGCCTCTCCAAGCTGGTGCCCGTAGGCAAGCAATACAAGATCGAACCTGACTGGAGGGGCACGGCACAGCAAGCCTTTAAGTTTGCCTTCGACTTCTTCTTCAACCCCGTCTTATCTGCCAGGATAGAGTAGTGTCACAGCGGGGGGAGAGGTGGATTACTGTGTTACGATGCTGCACTGTTTGAATGTACTGAGGTGTTCAACGCATAACCTTTATGGTAACTATGTAATGCCTGATATATCTATATATATCGTGTGTTTGTCAGATGTCGCGCTATTTTCACTACAGTAGACAATGTAAGTAAATATACAGTATTTACCCTATAGACAACTGTTAAAATATACCTCTACAGTGAAACAACATGCACAGCCATTGGGAATTATGTTAACGTTAATTTATTAAACAACTGGCTTATTGTTCACCTGAGAAAACGAGTACAGGTGTTCTTACGTCTGCGAAAGGAAGAAACTTTGCGCCCAGAAGACACAGTCGATAGACGTGCCTCCAGCGATCCTGAGCTCCAGCATCTGCTGGAGCTATGAAAAACAGCACAGCAGCTGGCATGTCTTACGCACTCATGAAGCGTTATCCACACGCAGGGACAACTGGCGCGCTCTGTCACAGTGCACCTGTCGGCTCGCGTGTCACCCAGGGAAGATGAATGGGAGGCGGACTAACCACATGTGCGGTAAAGCACCAGACTTTCTCGAGCTCTTCACCAAGGGGTCCATTGTGTGCTTGGCCTCAATGCATTTCAGTTTAGTGAGGATGTGCTTGTCACATGCTATGATTAGTCATAATCTGCAAAATACATATACTGGATACTAGATGTACTACATCATGAATGAACAAGAGCTGTGAAATTCCTCCCATGAAATGCTTTACCACAGGAAATATTCATATACTGTATATTATACATACAGAACTGTTTGGCATTTTTTATTTTATTTCCTGTGTGATGGTAATTACCAGTTAGCACTTGGTTATTCATGGATTTGTAGTTTGACATTGACAGAAATATTGAATACAGAAATATTGCCTTAATTCAGACAGTCATAAAATCACATCATTAGCCAATTCAACATTTGTTTGTTTCATTTTTTAAAACCTGTTTTAAAATTGTGTCTTTCAGAAGATCGATGTTTAAAGGGGATATATAAATATATATATATATACATATATATATATATATATATATATATATATATATATATTTCTTTTAGAGAACTGGTATTCTTCCTTATTCTTATTTTTCATGAATCATTCATTGTGTGTCATTTACTGTGTGAGTACAAATTATTTTGTGAATATGGAGTTCTATGAGCATGAGGTCTGAACCATTTGAAAGGCAACTGTTTCAGCAAAGTGGGGTGAGCTTGTCTGTTCTGAGCTGGAATCTGTTCAAAGCCAGATTCCTATCCAGGGATTTCACTCTGCCTAAAAATAGTGGCTCTTGGTTCATGGTTGGAGATCCACTTGTGTGTTAAGAGACGTGATTACCATACGCATGTGGTGAGGTGTCTGTACTAAAACCCATTATGCACCTTCCACAGAGGTTCACACTAATCAAACTAAACAGCCTGTGTTTAGTGCACATTCTGTTGTCTTGATATGTTAAAATGTTAAAATTCCGTATTTGAACATTGTTTGAACAGCCATTGTATTCACTCATTAATTTGGTTGTTTTATTATGTTGGATTGTTTGGGAACCTCTGCCTTAACATGATATTCTGATGTAATTTCTAGTTCTGGCTTCACCTGTGGATTTCTCTCAGATAATATATTTTTTTGCTGTTGATCAGCAGTATACAAGTGCCCTAATTGCAATAAAAAAGTTCAGAGAGTTCAGTAGGATGACTGTAATTGTTGGGGGGGGGGGGGTGTATAGTCAAAATGGACTTATGAAAATGTAAATGTTTCCGGAGAACACTTCTGTATCCCCACCACTGTGATGAATAAAGTGTTATCAGCCAATGGGCTGCTTGTGTTCTTCTCGACACAGCTAGGGTGGTGTCCGTTAGTGTCCCAGGGTTTTATCACTCCCCTGGCAACATCATTATTGGGCTTCGCAGGCAGATTGATCATATAACACACTGAAGGGGTGTCAAAGTCAGCTTATGGGGGTTGTCTGCGTGTTTTTAAAATGTTGCTGTTCCAACCAATTAACCTGAATTAATTGGTCCACTATTTCTGTATGAGCTGTGTAAGCATATTGTTTGGATTAAGCTTTCTGCTGTTATGCATTTTATGCTTTATGACAATAACTGAGACTTATTACAAATTTAACAGGCTATAGATCTAAAACACAAAGAAGGTCATTTTCAGTCAATCCTGAAGTGTGGCCCGTAACTTCAGGTTTTAACCACCAGATGGCTCTCTTCACAAACTGATTAGAATATTGAAATGAAATGTATGGTTACTGAAACATCACTTGCATAACATTACATTGCTCACACTGTCTTGTCCAGGATAATAAAAATAAAAAACAATTAGACCTGTGTTTTAAATCCACATCTCTCCCCATTCTTTCGTACTGCTACCCACAGCCAAGTAGATGCTTGGTGTTTCTGTATTGAGCTGCTAGTACAGTCTGGAATGTGGGGCATTGCGTAGTGCAGCGTATCCACACAGTGGACAAAGCCAGAGAGATTGTGGAGCAGCAGATGGGCGGAGTCTGCAGCCCTGCACTGTCCACTATTGGAGAGATGTGGTCACTATTCAGAAACTATCAGCAGGGTTGAAAACCACATAAATATCTGATATTATCAGTGATATATGAAGGGCCCTTATCTGCGCTGGCCAAATAAACCAATGGGGAAACAATGCCTTATCTCTTGATTCCATAGAAAAAGAGCAAAGGAGAAAATGGAAAACAAAAACGTATATCACACACCATTAAAAAGAGGTTGACAACAAATAAGTAAACAATAGACACAAGTCTTATGTTCATAAAACACAATTTAAATAAAGGGCAAAATGTACAGGCACACTCCCGCATGCACATGTAGGCTACGCCTAAAGCTGGAATAAAAGAAATCCCTGTTCCAATTTGTAGATTTCCTGTGGGCTGAAACTGCCTACCCACGCAAGGAACAGTGTTGGAAAACCAGGTTTTGTGGAAAACGTGTCAGGTCTCCTGCTTGATTTACAAAAAAAAACCCTCACAAGTCACAAAGATTTAGCAACAACAAATTGTCGATCTCATCACACAAAGCTTTCCTTCTCACATAGGAGAACAGTTGAGACCATTCAGAGTGGCTCAGATTCGTTAATCTTGATGCAGACCCAGTGTCTCTTCCTGATTCGCTGCTATGGAGTTCTGAATGCTGTAGAAGTTTTCCCGTGACGGAACGTTCAGTGACATCTCTAGCAATACATTAAGCGGCCTATTGGTGTGCATACTGGAGCAAAAACACAAACACATTTTATGCATATAGAAAGCAACAGAAGAACGCAGACCAGTAGCTGCATGGGCAGATCTGCCATATGCAGAGACGCCTGGGCGCCTTGCCGTCAGACAGATGGAGCTATCGCTGGCTTTCCTCAATCTCTCCTTATTGCTCGATTGCTAACCGCGACCCGTCGCCATGGCGATAGGTGAAATGAAGACGCGCATATTGAGAAATCAAATCTCTTGTCCTCGTGCCCTTCTTGCTTGTGGTCTTTTTATGAAGAAAGAAAGCGCACCTAAGGTTCTAAGTTGCATTTGATCTCATCTACATGCAAAATTATTCATTTTTATATTTTTATTGATTATTTAAAAATAAACAGATCAACATTTTATTATAGTATTCTCTTGAATATGACTGCCTTACTCCCAGCAAATGATGGGTACAAATCCAAATTCTCTACAAATAAAAAGTCTCCGCAGACAAACTGTAGGATGCAATTTTGTTGAAATCTTTATTCGAAAACTCATATTAACATATTTATAGTCATTTATTTGACAATTTTGTCCAAAAATAAAGGAACTAAACATAAAACAAGTGAGTCGATGTACAGTCAGGAAGAGGAATCAAAATGTTAAAGGGCTGGTACCACAAGCTTTTTTTTCATGGCCGAGCTCAAAGTATTTAAATAAATGCATTTTTTTTTTTCAAAAAGGGAAATCTAAATGTTGGGGGAAACAAATTATAGAAACCTAAGAGAGGATGTGTAATTTCCTCTATGACATCCAACAAATTTCCCATCACCATTCCATACCAATTTCCCAAGGATGGATCCATGAAGAGTGCGATCGAACATTCATTAAGGACGTAAACTGCTCTGAGGAGTTGAAGTAAAATTCCCACAGGCCAGACAGACCTGCATCAATCATCCCCTGCTGTTATAAAAAAGCGTGTAGAAGAGTGCTATGTTATATGTCTCTCAACATCACCAATATCAACATTATCGGTGATCGTACTTCCTTATGTTCAACTGAACTACACTCAATATTTAGTTTTAAAATTCATGTCTTTTGTTGTTAAAACAGGGAAAAAGTTGGAATATTGCAGGGAATTAACAAATATATACATGATTCCATTCAGCCTTTTACATGTTTTTGATTATATTATTAATAAACATTCCTCATTCCCTTGGTTTTGTTTCTCGTTAAAACGTTTTAGGCATTATAAATGTACATCGTAACACTGAACAATGGTAAACATGCTTTTGTGCTTCAATACACAAAAAGTATAATAGTCATTTATGGTAACTAGTGCTGTGTAGAGACGGAACTCTGCAAGCCATTTTACAGCGAACAGCCTGTTTTTATGGTTCAAAAAAGGCAGCCAGAAGTCTAAAAACAGTATTTACTATCATGCAGCATCAATTCGCTTCTTTTTTTGTTGTTGTTGATACTTTAATCTTGTAGCAAAACAGCACATGGGAAGGCTGAGGTCCATGCACTCATCTTCAACTTCAAATCTGAAAATCAGCTGTGGCTTTTGTGAAGGCTGCATGTTAGAGAGTGCAATACTGTACTGTTTGTTGCTCATTCTTTTTGCTGTAAAAAATACAGTCTCTTGCAGTGGGAACCCAAATGGCAAACCTGCCCATATACTGTTAATATCATCATAATTATCATAATTATCATCATTACCATCATTTAACACCATCGTGAATTTACAAAACAAAAAGATGGAAGATGTGACGGACGGACATTCAGACTTGTACCATACCTTATTCACTATAGCCATCAGTAACAAGCAACACGCTGAAAAGGGGGAAACCTGCATCTTTTCCGTGAAAGACGCCAGCCCGCTTTCTCATCAGAATACCAAAGCCACTTTATGTCACAAAAAATATTCAAATGGGAAAAAAATCCTTGTGGTTAGTCTACCGAGGAACCCCTTAAAAGAGGGTCTTACTTTTGCACATCCAAAGTATAAATGTCACTTCAGAGGATATTTTAAACCCATGTCAGAGTAAGGACAGGGGGGTACAAAGAATATAAAATTGGTTTATGATAAAAAGAAGAAGAAAAAGAGTTCCAGCCTGGGGGCATACTCAGTTCTGGGGGGAAATAGACAAAAGAACCACGAATGAGAGCCTAGACTATCCCAGGGATCAAAGGAATAATATCATCATCATCACTATCAGAAAGCTTGATGACAAAAATGATTGATTTTAGCACACTGCTGTAGAACTTCAAAAGTCCAGTCTGTTTTTAAAACCCAAATGAAGCTCCTAAACCACAACCAACTGATTTGTTTAACTAAACACTAACATGCAATCACTTTTGTGTGCTTTCCTGTCATGAAACATTTAAACTATACATGATTTCTTTCCAGGATAAATAAAGTTAACAGAGGGGATTTGTAAAAGCCCTTTTTGAAACCAATGCGTACTCTTATCAATCAATTAATGGTCAAACTGTGGCTGCTCATTTTGTACTGAAGAGGGTTGGAGGGTGTGTGTGCAGTTAGATGTTATAGAGGTATCAAAACATGTACATTGGACCATTGCTACACAGTGACAACTCTGTGCACAGACCTCCGCAGAATGGACACGTTAACTGCAGACAAAAAAAATATTGTAATTTTGCTTTCAGGTTGGCCCTCTGTTGTGGGATGACCTCTTTGGAGTAAGTACAGTACAGCAGTTGAAGAAATCATGTAAGAGAACAGCACCCTGACTAGCTTTCAGTGTGTTTATCCTGCACGAGCTGTTCAATACAAACAGGAAAATATCTACTGAAAAGAAGCGGTAAAACACATCAAGGTGGGGGCATCTAACCAGGCTTCACACTCTTCAAAACAAAACAATGATTTAAACGACTAACTTTGTGAGCTGTTGATTTTTCCAACTTAATCCAACAGGTGAAAAGAAACAGAGGAGATGTGCAGTAAGGAGGGGAGAAAAGGAGGAGGAGAAGAAGAAGAAGCACAAAAACACTCAGAACGTAAAGGAGCACAGTCGAGTCTCGTCACACGCTTTAGTCCTCGTCCGTCCAAGACGTCGGCGCTCAGCTCCGTCTCCTCGGCGACTTCCAGAAGCCCACAACTACCAACAGCAAACAAACACGAGTGACCAAGCACAATCCACAATTCCAACACAAAGAAAAGGCTCTCTCGCCCGGCCCTGGACAGGTCCTCTCCACGTTGGGGTGGGGGTGAGACAGCGGAGGAGAGCAGTAAAGGTGAGCAGGGCTTAGGTTTGGGGGGGGGGGAGGGGTTGGGTCCGACCTGGCACCGCCCCACAGGTGCTCTGCGTTAGTGCATCTCTGAGTTGACCTTGTCCTGGAATATGTACAGATTGTTCGTGGCAGCGATGGCGATGATGTTCTCGGCAGGGTGCCACGCCGTGTGTAGGATCTTCTTGGTGTAGTCCAGGCTGTCCACGGCGATGTCGTCCTTGCGCCGCTTCCCGCTCACGCAAACACGGCGGGGCTTCAGCACGGCGCGTGGCTTGCTGCTCTCCCGCGACGCCTCCAGGGTCACGTCCCGCTTGGTGTTCCGGTCGAACATTCGGAAGAAGTTGTTATAGGCCCCAGTCATGATCACACTATAGAGAGAAAGTGAGAGAGAGATGGAGAGATAGAGAGATGGAGAGATGGAGAGAGAGAGAGAGAGAGAGAAGAGAGAGAGAAATGAGAGAAACAAGATAATTGAATTCATGACAGGACATACAGCACAGGAGGACAAGGTCAATGGATCAGTGGAATATCACCTTAAGCCTGGACCCTTTTTTGCTAGGCTATGTTGGAAATTTAACTGGAAATTCAATGATTCAAAGCCCTACAAGGATCAAACATGATCACATGACTCTGTGGAGACCGCCTTCCTAGGTTATGCAAAGTGATTCTTTTTAATAAATCTTCACAGGACCGTCCTGTAATGGGCACAATCAGTATTTATCAGTGATTTAGGCCTTGGGCTCACAGCAGGCTTCGCCAGCTAGAGAATGTGTGCTTATATGTTGATAGCCGGGCTGATTAAACCAAATTAATGAGCGTTCTTCTGTCTCATTGATGCAGCCAAATTGATTCCATGGTTTCTTCCCTGTGCAGTAATCCATGTATTCTCATGTATTTCCATAACTGGCCCTATAATTTACTGGTCTTATTGATTTGCATCCTCGTGTTTGAAGACGGAAACAGAAAAGCACTTGTGTGTGACTGCGTGGGCAACCAAAGCTTACGGGCAGCATACATTTTCATAACCGGCAGCCCCCGGAATTGGTCTCACTCCAATCAGTAGCCTCGCTGAACCATCATAAGCAAAGTGCAAGCAGATGCATCAAGCGACCAAATGGGTGCCTCCCCTGTTTGTTAGCATTCTATCCCCTCCCCCTCTCAGTTTGGCAAGTTGAGTGTTTGACCAGGATTAGCAGAACTAGGCAGTGTTTGGGGGGGGGGGGGCTTTGTTGGACTGTGAGGGATTACACCTGTCAGAGGCATGTCCACAGATCATGGGCTTGTCATAAATCTGCCCCAGGAGATCAGCTCCGCCTCCCACGCTCCACCTGGGATTTGAGACGCAGGCGGCTAATGAATCCCCCAAGCTTGTCTGGGACTTCCCAGAATGCATTATTCATCCAACACACCCTGCGCTATGCATTCTTCCCTGCACTGAGCCTGGGACACATGCAGGCCCACTTCCTTACATTAATCGCTGGATCACGGCCCTCTTATCTGGTGGGAGGCCAGCAAACGACAAAGAAAAGGGCATTCCTGTCCATCCCTCTGTACCAGAGCGCACTTAGACAAAGTCAAAAAAGAAACATACATATTTTCTTTTAACTTCAGAGCTCAGGTCCTGGCACTTTATTTGTAATAAAAGAAGGTTTGAAAAATAAATAAGAGTAAAAACAAGAACAAAAGGAAGCTTCTTTTGTGTATTTCACATTTCACAATATATCAGTTACTTCTTCCTGTCGTTTTCATAACTCGACCATATGTTGAACAGCTGGGTCCTCACATTGTATCGGAATCTTGCAGTACTGTGGAACACTCTAGAATTCAATCTAATCAGTATCCCATCTACATCCAGGGCATGATCAGTGTAGCTGATTCACATGCACGAGGCAGTGACATCATTTAAGGAGGCCGTGACATCATTTACGAAATAAAAACATGGACTGACACTTCAATAAGGGAGCAATAAAAAAATAATCTAAGGTTTTTGGCTGCAAAGCACGTGACTATAACAAACGACCTGAAGGTTTTACAGTCAACTGTCTTTTCACAGTTAAGTGTGGGTTTATATGCTGACTGCATCCATATGGGTGTGTATTTTTTTGCTATGTTTGGATGTGTGTGTGTGTGTGTGTGTGTGTGTGTGTGTGTGTGTGTGTGTGTGTGTGTGTGTGTGTGTGTGTGTGTGTGTGTGTGTGTGTGTGTGTGTGTGTGTGTGTGTGTGTGTGTGTGTGTGTGTGTGTGTGTGTGTGTGTGTGTGTGTGTGTGTGTGTGTGTGTGTGTGTGTGTGTGTGTGTGTGTGTGTGTGTGTGTGTGTGTGTGTGTGTGTGTGTGTGTGTGTGTGTGTTTGATGAAGGCTCACAAAGCTGTACTTGACAGTAGCTGGCTCAGCAGTAAAACACACAATGTTTTGTCCCGTCAGGAAAGTCACTTAATTAGCACAGTGAGATATTTTAACACACTGACACTCCACAGCCTGCATTCCTGTTCAAGAAGGTGCTTTCTGCAGCCTGTGACAGGGAGTCAGGGAACTCAGCAGGCATTACATCCACATATACAGGTCCTCTAAGGTTATGTAAAGTATAAATGACAAAGATCCATTCTAGAAACTTCCAAAGGGAAGGTGATGAACTTTACTATGAATGCACAATATCCATTATGTCCGACTCCTATGTGCTATTAATGGCACAATAACAATAACACTACTACTACTTCTAATATGAATACTTATAGTAATAATAATAATAATAATTTTAAAGTATTTTTCTGAGCAATTTAACAATGCTCTTGGTTCAGAAGATCAATGACCGTTTATTTGGCTCTAATCAGGCAAACAGTGAGCAGGTTAGAGATTTGCTCTGCCCTTTCCATCAATATTAATCAAACCGCATGCCTGTGCTCTGGTGTGTCCATGCTGAGCCCTTACAAAGATGACAACATTCATGTATTTACACAGTGTCATTTTAAAATTCCTGACCAGAGGATTTATCCAGAGGATGATCAATTTCAATCTTGGAATGATTTAATACCCAGCGATTTAGAATTATTACTAGATACCCTGTCTGAATTCTATACCTGCTGGATCAATAGCATTACAATCCTTCTCAACCTTGCATTTGTAATAGTGAGCCCCCTTCATATTGCATATGGGTCCATATGCAAGTCCATATTTCTGTGGCGTCTCAAGCTAGATCATGTACCTAACCACTAAGGATTTCTCACAATACTCTCCAGCCATAAATTGATAAATGTAATGCACTCATACAATGACAGCAAGCAGTTTGCATTTAAAATATTGGAATAAGTCATTTACTTGTGGATTTCTGTGGTATTTTTGCAATAATCCTCCCCATGGATCCGATGCCCTTTAATGGAAGGTATGCCCAAGCAGGAATACGACCAATCAGAATTCAGCCAGTACGGTGGCTGGTTTATGCAACACGTGCAGATGCTGTAATTTTCCTCTGGCAAATGTGCCCGCTGTGTGCGGGGTAGGAGGGGACCGCATGAGGCCAGAGTGAGTAGTAAGGATGACTGTAGATACACACATTAGGACCAGTTACAGAGCCAGCATGGCAGATTAACTGGCACCGTTACAGAGCGTCAGTAACGTCGACTCCCCCCTTTTCCACCCCCACCACCCCCCCAAAGAGTCTTTTAATCGCCCCTGATCCCCCAACCTAATCAGACTCAACTCTGCTGTCCCAGGCTCTCGGAATACCCTGCTTTCTGCCTCACCCCAGTGTCCTGGCAAAACTCCCACTCTGGCCGTCTCAATCTGGCCACCTGATAACCCCCACAGTTTAACTGGCTAAATAAATCCCTCCCTCGCCACCTCAGCGGACGTGTGGGGTGCAGCCTGGCACAAAATGGCTGCTGTGCGCCTGCCAATTGGGCACTATGGGCGATGGTTGAGGTGGGTCACCCCTTCATTTTAAAGCTCTGTTAAATCATTAAAAGGCCCTATGGGAAGCCTTGCTCTGCATTACAGAACAATGCACTGCAGTATGCCTGCAAGACATTAAGATTGCAGGATGAGATATATGGGAGACATTTTATACATGCAGGTGGTGTTTCATAGGTTCTGTTGAGGTGAAATGCCTGTTTGGATCAGGGTACAGTGATGTAATGCCCTCATAGATCCACTAAAAAGGAGTTCAACCACACAATCTGCTCTATTGTCTGCCCAGGAGCATTCACAGTCAATGTGTGTTACTCTGTGTGTGCCTGTGTGTGTGTGTGCCTGACTATGTGAATGCCTGTGTGCTTGTTTGTGCTGTAGTTGCCCGTTTGTGCCTATGTGTGTGCATTAGAGAGATGACATTGAGAGAAAGCGAGAGAGAATGTGCTGTGTGACAATGAAAAATTTGCTTGCTCAGCACGAAAAACAGAATGAAAAGGAAAGCCGAATGCTTTTCTGTCCAGTCAGGAAATTCACTCCGCCACACACAAACACATTTCTTTAATCTTTCTTTGGTTCTTAGAAAGCAAGTTTTCCTGTCTCATCATCAATCTGGGCAGACCTGCGTACCCCCATATTTACATTCCTCTTAATCCTGAAATGGACTGTAAACGAGAGCAACCGCAAAAAACTGTTTTGGTCCATTCAATGTGGGGTTAAGCAAATCCACTACCTCAATAGCCCCGTGCTCTCTCGTCCGCATACCACAAACATTACATCATTATGGAAAATGATGCATTCTAATGGAGTAGAGCGCAGTTATTTCATAGGCTGTCGAAAGTGACATCACCCCCTGAGACAGGAAACGTGTTTGTTGGCCCCCTTAGCTGGGGGCATGTGCCTTTAGCTGAATAACAGTAGCAGTGCAGATTGGTGAGCAGTGCGGATTGGGGGGAGATTGCGGTTCAGTCCCCCTTACTGGATCTCACCTATAACACTGACGAGTAATGGCGATTATTGTTTGTTTTTCTTATAGTTGTACAGAAAATCCTCTTTACCTTTTACCAAATTACTAACTCCATAAAGCAAGAAACGAACCTAAAGGGGGCACTGTCTCTTTGATTTCATGCCGCACGGGAAAAGGGCCTGCGTCCCTCCCCTTTCCCTCAAATTCTGGCCAATCAGCTCTCCAGTAAACAAGTGTGCGCATAATTTAGCATAATCACAAGCAGAGGGAAATGACATAAGGATTAAGGAAATACCTTGGGACACGAGAGGGGCTTAATTAGGTCAGTTTAAATTGAAAAGACTGAATTGAAACCCAGTCTTGCAGGGGGAAATCCAGACAGGGGAATTAAAGATGGCCTCGAGCATTCCTGCATAGGGCACCACTGCTCCTCTACACTATGATCCTAATCACCCTCCCATAACATTATTGGGATACACTCATTGGAATGCATATTTATGACCAGTTCTACCGTGGTATTGTGAATTCTGAGATAAGAATGAAACAGGTAGTGATATCATCAGGTGCCCATTCCCTGGGTGCGGTTGTCTCTCCAGGACATCATGAAAAATGTTGCTATTATCCAAATGGAGAAAAATTATGTGACGTGTACTGTTAAAATAATTCCTTCAAATGTTTTTTTTTTTTGGTCTTTACTTCTAAATTCTATTCACGTCATGTTTCACTTGTTCACTGGGTTAAATAATTGTATAACACAGACTGGAGACTGAGACTTTAATATAAAAGCAATTGTTGTTCCCAGCTTATTGCTCCTCATCCGTGACCGCCAGCATCTGAGGTCAGGCAGGGAAGGGTATCAGCCTTGCCCTGGGAGGAGTCTACGTGCATTTTGTATTAATAGGATCCTCTTACATCTCGCTGCACCCCGGGCATGAATAATCTCCTCCACCTCCCTTTCTCTCTCTCTCTCTCTCTCTCTCTCTCTCTCTCGCTCGCTCCTTCTCTCCCTCTCATGACCCCTCTCCGCTCTCGGACTCTTTCATTTCCCCAAAATTATTTCTCTCTTCCTCTCATCCTTTCCCTTTACTCATCCCTCTTTCCACCTCTCCTTCAGAACAAAAGAGGCGATGGCCATTATTCCACGCGTTTCAGCCAGAGTTCCCATTTCAGCACAATACCAGCGGAAGACTAACTACCGCTTAATTATAAGTCACATGTTATTAACACATGTGACGGACAGATTAATCACTGTGGCTTACAAACAAAGCACACATTCCTGGGGTGCTGAAATAAAGCACCAGGTTTGCATACCTGTTAAAGCACTATTTAAGAAGGTTGTTTTTAATGTACTGCCACCCTGAGAGAGAGATTGGTTAGAGATTCAGAATCAGGCAGGGAATACTAGTCTTTGCTTTGTGATTACAGAATGACTCGCTCACTTTGATGAAAGTGATGAACATGATAAACCATGATAACATGATAACATTAGCTGCACCTACTGTATGCAATCTGCCAATGATACCATAAACCATAAATAATTAATAGTTAATTTCAAGAGTATACCTGCTGGAAATGCAGAGAATTGTACTCATTCTTGAAGCAACATATAAAAGAGCATTTTCCTTGAGCAAAAAATTACACAAAAAAAAATCTCAATTCCAGATTTGCCTACCATTAAAAGTGACGCATAACTTGTTAAAATTTGACAT
Organism: Synaphobranchus kaupii; assembly: GCA_029718625.1. Classification (NCBI taxonomy): domain Eukaryota; kingdom Metazoa; phylum Chordata; class Actinopteri; order Anguilliformes; family Synaphobranchidae; genus Synaphobranchus; species Synaphobranchus kaupii. The sequence continues at coordinate 105,038,884 of CM056376.1, forward strand.
GTGGCCATGTTCTAGTCATAAGAAGGCGGAGAGAAATTGCTTATCTGGGACATATAAATATGACTTCTCTTACTGGCTGCCAGGTTTCAAGATAATTGGACACTACAGCCAAATGATTAAATAAATAAATAAACTAGACAATGATCTTATTAATGTTCACTCACAAGCTAATGTACAGCATGACCGCTAACGCTAACTGGTTGTTAGCTGGGCATTGTCACCGGTGTTACAGAAGGACATTTATTATCGATTACGCCATTTAAATACTCCATTTCACTGGCAGAATTACCAAGACCAAAACAAACTTTGGTCCCATCATGTAGGTCTTCATTTCATACATGATGACAAGATAATTATTTTAATGCATCACTCATGCTTCCAGTATAGAAAAACTCTGCTAAAAAAAAAAAAAGACATTACTGTTGTACTGCTTAATTATAAGTTACATATGTTACATATGTTATGCAAGTCACTCATGGTATGGATGTTTTCAAAGCAAATAAGGCATAATAAAGAAACGGTATACATAATGTTTTCATTCATTATCGAGTAACTGTTTTTATATAACTTTCTCTCATGGGGATACCATCAGAGAGAAAGTGGGTGGAAGGTTAAAATAGCCATTCAGCATCGCTTAAGTCATTTTATATGAAATCACAGCACATTTTCAGTACTTCAGCCCTGCATGAAATGAATATGTGGTGTGATATAAAGGGACAATAAATATCAAAAAGAAAAAGGTCTCTCATAACTGAAATTGTGTGTCTGCAATATGCCGTGCTGAAATGTTTTTGGATTTGACCGTTTGGAAGATGTTCAATGTCTCCGCAAGGTCCTTTACAAGCCCTGTCCTAATGCAACATTCCTCATGACAATACCCTCTTTATTAAAGGAATCATTTGGCTCTCCTTCTGCTGGGATGGCAGGATTTGATTAGCTCTGTTGTAACGGAAAGAGAGGACCTGGCCTTCCTGCCTCTACACAAGGGAGCAAGCTCTTGTGTGTGTGCGTGTGTGTGTGTGTGTGTGTGTGTGTGTGTGTGTGTGTGTGTGTGTGTGTGCGTGTGCGTGTGCACGTGCGCGTGCGCATGCGCGTGCGCATGTGTGTGCGTGAGAGAGAGAGAGAGAGAGAGAGAGAGAGAGAGAGAGAGAGAGAGAGAGAGAGAGAGAGAGAGAGAGAGAGAGAGAGAGAGAGAGATAGAGAGAGAGAGAGAGAGAGAGAGAGAGAGAACCAGGGGGACAGCCGGTGTCAGGAGTAATTGAGCGTTTGGGTCTGAAAGACATTTGTGTAGGGTGGTACTGTTACACCCAGACATAAAAGGATGAATGGAGCGAGGAACACTCTTCCCCATTGTGTAGGGGGCTGGGTGTTTTATTTCCCGTAATAAAAATCAGCTTGATTAAGAGATGCCCAGTGTGTAGTCTATATGCCAACTCTATTTAACAGATTACATCACTGCAGCACCACCCTTATCTCTTAATGCCCTAACTGAGTGTGCCAGAATGCTGAGTACATAACAGCCCAGATTCCCAGAAGATATTACAATATTCCATTTGACACGCTTTAATTTTGAGAATGTAGTTGCTGCTTATGCAGTTGAATTGTATCAGGTCAAGGTCTAAGGACTATAAAGCTGATAATAGTGATAATAGTGATAATAGTGAGTGCTTTAGAGAGGAGGGAGTACTCACCTGTCGGTTCCATTCCAGGCACATTCAAACTTGTCGAAGATGCAGTCATTCTCATACAGGGAACAAAGCTTATTCCGGAGATAATCGTGAACCTACAGAGGAAAAATAAATATTTCGCGTTCACGTACATATTTTTAAAATATCTTTTACACGCAGTGAAATAGCACTGGGTATTAATTAGGAGGTGAGACATAATGTTCTTATTAAAAACCTTTTAACGTGAGTGAAATGCGGTTTCCCAACAGATACACACGTACTTGATGTTAATCGTGACGATGGAAATGAACATGGATCACAGAGCGGGGGCTAATGAGAACCTTCACCAACGAAGGCCGAAAGCGCTGACCAGCATAGGATTTACGGAGTGATACAAGATAAATGAGCCTCAAAGCCTAATCACTAAAACGTGCTTTGCTCATTAAACAGAGGCACTCACGCCACTTCGACTCCCCAGTGGACTCCTGCACACAGCTCATTGGTGTCAGCAGTATTACTATTACTGTAGCCTCTGCCCTTCAACCTGATATTTTTTAAACATTGTCCCATGTTGAGCTATCGTGCACCCTTACACAGGAAACGGCTCATTTGCATAAAACATGTCAATCTGCTACAATAAACAATAAAGCCGCATCGCAGTAATGCTGCAATGAAAAACTTTCTTTGCAGGAGCTGCCAGTTGAAAGAATGCCCTTGGATTTATGGGACTGAACAAGCGCAAGACACACACAGACGCGCACGCGCCCACGCACACAGAGGCGCACACACAGGCGCACAGGCGCGCACGCGCGCACGCACGCACGCACGCACGCACCACACACACACACACAGTGATATTACCATACATTCATGGTGTATTGGTGTCAGCAGTTTGGAGGAAAAGGCAACATATAACCATGATGCTTTATCAATCTTGACTCTGGCTGACCTTCAGGTTGACTGAAGCAGGTAACAGAACCGATCCTGGTACACAAAGTGCATCCTGGATACAAGGCAAACATGTTCACCATACGGCTGAGTCAGGGTAATTATTAGACAATGTAACATGAGCCATAAATGTATAGATTTAAAAACTGTTAGTGTGACATATGATTGATGCAAATTTGAAGCAAATGTCTCCCATTAGAATCTGTCTCTCAGAGCAGAATGAACTAAAATACCGTAAAATCTCAAGCTTGATTAATCTTCATGGGGCTTGAATGTTTATTTTTTTCACAGATACAAAATAGATCCATCAGATGAGACCCTGATGTGCTATTGGGTAATAGGGGTGGAGAAACAGATGCAGCCACATCCACAAAATGGTTTCGGCATAGCCTCCATCTTTAAACGCATAGGAAAAAGGACACACAGTAATCTAGCTGGAGCACGTGTGCTACAGAGACATCAGCCCCCGATCCTGCAGGGTTTTCCCATAATCAGTCCTGCAAGTCCCGCAGCGACTCAAATATTGATGCAACCAAAATAAATCTCTTAATCTCGGGAGGCCAGGCCTAACAGTTTAATGGAATCTTCCCTGGGATACCTGCTGGACTGCATCCCTCCATGCTCATGGGTATCGGCTACCATCCCTCCGCTATATTAAACATGAGTAAATGTGTGCGATGCTAAAGGAAAAGGCAGCAGGAGAGAAGACCGGGTGTTCCTAATCCATCAGCGACCTCACACTCCCCTGTGAGCAGCATCAATCCGCACGCAGGCATCTGATAATAATCCCGCTGAACAGACTGCTGGCGAGGGACAACAACAGATCCGCCCTCACACCTTCGCTGGGAATTAAGCTTGAGGCTACTTTCCTGCTTCCATAAGACGGCGACAGTGACACACTTCTGTTACACAGAAGAGGCTAAACAGGTACTGAACAAGCACAAACACTAAAATAAAGGCCCAAATCCCACTTGATGCCACAGCTAACAGAGGAGCAGCAGACCCAAAGAGAACTGAAGGAATTACAGAGTTTATTACAGCCCCCGCACTTACTCCCACCCCCCGGGTGACACTTCAATCTACCCACCCTCCCCCTTTTCCTCCTCTCTCCATCTCTCCCTCCTCATTTAACCCCACCCTACTACCTCTCCCTCCTCTCTCCATCTCTCCCTCCTCATTTAACCCCACCCTACTACCTCTCCCTCCTCTCTCCATCTCTCCCTCCTCATTTAACCCCACCCTCCCCCTTTTCCTCCTCTCTCCATCTCTCCCTCCTCATTTAACCCCACCCTACTACCTCTCCCTCTTCTCTCCATCTCTCCCTCCTCATTTAACCCCACCCTACTACCTCTCCCTCCTCTCTCCATCTCTCCCTCCTCATTTAACCCCACCCTACTACCTCTCTCTCCTCTCTCCATCTCTCCCTCCTCATTTAACCCCACCCTACTACCTCTCACTCCTCTCTCCATCTCGCCCTCCTCATGTAACCCCACCCTACTACCTCTCCCTCTTCTCTCCATCTCTCCCTCCTCATTTAACCCCACCCTACTACCTCTCCCTCTTCTCTCCATCTCTCCCTCCTCATTTAACCCCACCTTACTACCTCTCCCTCCTCTCTCCATCTCTCCCTCCTCATTTAACCCCACCCTACTACCTCTCACTCCTCTCTCCATCTCGCCCTCCTCATTTAACCCCACCCTACTACCTCTCCCTCTTCTCTCCATCTCTCCCTCCTCATTTAACCCCACCCTACTGCCTCTCCCTCTTCTCTCCATCTCTCCCTCCTCATTTAACCCCACCCTACTACCTCTCCCTCCTCTCTCCATCTCTCCCTCCTCATTTAACCCCACCCTACTACCTCTCACTCCTCTCTCCATCTCGCCCTCCTCATTTAACCCCACCCTACCACCTCTCCCTCCTCTCTCCATCTCTCCCGCCTCATTTAACCCCACCCTACTACCTCTCCCTCCCTCTCCATCTCTCCCTCCTCATTTAACCCCACCCTACTACCTCTCCCTCCCTCTCCATCTCTCCCTCCTCATTTAACCCCACCCTACTACCTCTCCCTCCCTCTCCATCTCACTCTCGACCCCCCCCCCCCCCCCCCCCCATCTCTCCTGGTGCTGCATTGCAGTTCTGGCCAGGCTCAGGAGTGAGGTTCTTTTGCACAGCACAGCGGAGCAAAGCATAGCGTCAGCTATAAATAGCCTCCCCTATCTTCTGAGTGCAGACTCCGCCCCCGACTGCAGAGTGAGGATGACACACAGAACACAGACATCTGCATGCATGCACATGCTCCAAGCAGATGCTCGCACTTAACCGAGAACGGCCAGCATGTGCGGTTGACATGGATCGAAACGATTCCATCTACGGATTTCACACATATTACAGGAAATGCATGCTTGTGTCCTCAAAATGTATATGAAGCATGAAATATACATTGGATATAAAAGCCACTAAAAGCCACTGATGCTCCAATGTTATGTTGGCTCTCTCTACTCAGGAGTAGTATTACAAAGATATTGTGTATTAGAGTAATTACAGAAGGCAAGGTACAGAGGAAGGTAAAACAGGTTTATCCCAGGTAATACAGTCTTCCCAGCCATTCCTTATGTGATATACACTTCCTCCCTGTGCTGTATCTTCCATGGTTTCTGCGAATAATGTGAGTAGATGCCCTGTTTCACACTGAGACAGTGACCCTGGAAGTTAGATGCCCTGTTTCACACTGAGACAGTGACCCTGGAAGTTAGATGCCCTGTTTCACACTGAGACAGTGACCCAGGAGGTTAGATGCCCTGTGACACTTGGAGACAGTAACCCTGGGGGTTAGATGCCCTGTGACACTTGGAGACAGTAACCCTGGGGGTTAGATGCCCTGTGACACTTGGAGACAGTAACCCTGGGGGTTAGATGCCCTGTGACACTTGGAGACAGTAACCCTGGGGGTTAGATGCCCTGTGACACTTGGAGACAGTAACCCTGGGGGTTAGAGGCCCTGTGACACTTGGAGACAGTAACCCTGGGGGTTAGAGGCCCTGTGACACATGAGCCGCATTTCCATTGTCGGGCGAGACATTGCGTGACAGGGCCAAGTGGCTTTCCACTGGCACTTCCAGGACCTTGTCGGGGCTTCGTCAGGGCTTCTTCAGGGCTTACGGCCCGGAATTTTGGCCGCCCAATTACCTTGGTCCTTGTAGGGCCAGCTGCGACTAGGGGCGCGGCCATGGTCAAGGGCGCGGTTATCACAGGCTTAGCTGGCCTTTATATCAGATGACCCCCTGCCACCATGTTTATTCCTGTGTATCCCAAATAATATTGAAAGCTAACTTAACATTACGTAAATGGAAAACAATCACCAGTACTGGTCTGCAGAAGAAACAAAAGCTCTTCTTACCATCTGGGCTGAGGAAAATGTTCAGCGTCAGTTCGACGGTGTTTGTAGAAACGCGGATGTGAGTATATACTGTAGTCGCTGAATTATCCAAACTGGGTATTCAGCGCACTCACTTGGCTGAGTGCTAATGTTAGCTAAAGTTAATACTAGCATGTGTTGTTCGCTAGAGAGTACAGCTAACTTACACTCCCTATCGATAGCTATCGAACGTCAGCTAACTTAGATGGAAAAGCAAATGAAAGCATCACCTGGTCAGTTGTTTTGCGATGTAACTATAAGCTAGCTATCTAGTTGGCTAAATACAAGTAACGTTACAATATTGCAAGCAAGTTGTGATTAAATTAAGTTGCAGTTTACATTACCTGTAATAGCTTATTACATCAACCCTAAACTTGGCTGAGTGCTAGGTTGCTAACATACTATCGAGCTGACGTTAACTAACGTTACTAACATTAGCCTCCTGTGTTGTTGGCTAGATCTACACTATCTTCCTTTAGCTAGGGTGTGTGACATTGGCACCAATGCGCCACATTACGGGTTGGATTAGCGTAACGCTATGGTGCCATAGACCCGGTGGTGGGGAAGCAACGCTCGAGGCTTTATGCCCAAGGCTAATGGCCCCGTCTGGCCACTAGATAGCACTCACGCGCACTCACCCGACAGTGGAAATGCTGCTAAGGAGACAGCGGCCCCGGAGGTTAGAGGCCCTGTGACACACATGGAGACAGTGGCCCTGAAACACACTGCAAGTTGTGGCCCTATTGCACACTGGAGGTTGTGACTCAGACAGTATTCTTGTACATCTTTGGGACTCATTTCCTGTTCACCTAAAATTGGTGCACGATTTAGAAGAATTTTAAAGTAAAGTGCGGCAGGTATGCGATTGCAGGTATTTGCTGTAGAGAAGCTGTGTGGCTAAAGCACATGTGCTAGTTCTCTCTACAGAAGCCATATGGCTACATGTGTTCTCTATGGGAATAAATGTGAAGTTACACATATATAAAGAAGCAGTTTGGCTATATGTGGTCTGGTTTACCTGGTAGGTCTCTATGGGCTTGTTCTCCATGTTCAGGTCCCAGACTTTAGCGGTGAGGTAATCCCGCGTGAGCAGGTAGCGCCCGCTGTGGCTGAACTTGACATCAGAGACGGAGGAGATGATTTCTGAGAAGAAGGACCGGTTATTGGGGTCCTCTGGCTCTTCAAAGACTAACGGGAAAAGGGAGAAGAAAAAAAAACTTAATTCATAATTCATCATTCATATGACAGCAGAAAGACAATGAGAGATGTTTTATTCATTGTCAGCATTTTTGTGTTCATGTGAATTAGTCTGGAGGGAAGAAACAGGCTTTGGACTGTGTTCAGTATCATAAAAAAAAAAAAAAAGTCAAGTTATGGGAATTTACATGACTCACAAACTCACTAAAACGTATGACCGGGGGGTGCTTATAGCATGTAGAACAGCAAAGCCCCTGGAAAGACACGGTAGTCTGCCGAAAGACGTAGCATTTATTTGAATGCTAAAATGCTAACTCTCCTTAATCTTGATTGGCAGAGCAGCTTGTGTATTCTGATGTGTGTACATTAGTCACATCATGACAGAAATGGAACCTGGGAAACACGTAACATCCTCTTACGGGGGCCCACAGGCAGGAGAAAGGGACACAGCAAGATTTGCATCAGTGGGGTATAATGACTAGGTGGCACAGAGGGTGGAAAGGTAGCAGGCTAACTATTATTCTGTTTGCTCCAAGACAAAGCCTGCCTACCTCATGCGGATTTGTTGTACATAGTGACACTTTCGCTGTAGTTTGGCAAAAGTTGAACTTCAGCAGAGCAGTTCTTGCTGCTCTCCCTGGCCATTTTTCCCAGGCCATTCAGTCCTCACTGAAACGGACTGTTTCTACTAATCTTCTGTGGTTACATGTAAAAACGGCTGTTTGTAAGGCCCCCCCCAAAGCCACCGGGATGCTGTAGCAACATGATAGAGCGTGCGCAACAGTAGAGGGGCTATAGTGATAAAGATTGTAGGACGGGAGAATGTGTGCTGGGATGGGTGTTTACAGGACCACACAATGATGTAACTCGCTAAATTATTGAGATAATGGTGACAGATCATTAGGCCAAACAAAAGCCCCAGTCTTGTCACTTTTGTTTCTTTCCTTCCACATTTCAGGATGTGCGCCTTTCCAATGGTCCAAATGACAACAGGCACCCCATCTCTGATATCTCAGTAGGCTAGTTTAAATCAACAATAAGGTCATAGAAGGCACGCGGTACACTCTAAGATGTGCAGTGAAGTCTGATTCATATGATGTCTGGGTACAAATAGCTTTTATCATTCAAGGTAAAACAACCAAAATGGCAAATGAATATTAAGGATGTTCAGATTTTTTTCTTTAAGTCTTTTCTTTAGTTAAAAAAGTGAATAGCAGAGATAATGGATAAGCAAGACCTTGCTTGTTTAGATATAACTTTGTATGGTCTTTCAATTATTTATCACCCAAAATCACAGTTATGTTCTTATAGTTTTTCATTAAAGCTATTCATCTTAAATTTGGTTTTTATATAATTTGTAGCTTATATTTGATTGAAAACATCTATCACATTTTAAATATGTATTATAGGCTGTTATTAACATTGCTTCTCTGGGTTGTGAAGTATGGCTCAACATCTGAGCCTATTTAAACTTCTGCTGAAAACACAATCTGTGACTGTGGCACAAACCCACCACGGCTGTCTGCTCTAATCCCCTCTGCACCAAGGACCTGGGCGTTCAGGAAACAAGCTGCCAAAAAGGAGGATTTTCAGAAGAATTTGAATGGACAAATCCCTCCATCCCTGAGAGGCAAACTCAAAGGTCAAAGGTCAAAGGTTCATGTGCCTGCAGCTGAAACGACGGTATCACTGCGCATTTCCCCCTGAGCCAGGCGCAAGGCCTGAACGCCGCTGTCCTTGCATATCTCATCTGGATGAGAATGGCTTGTAGATTCAAAACTGCATGTCAGTTACTCCCAAGCTACACTTCTCACAACGTCTGAGGTTTTTCATTGCCTTTGCATCAATATACACGCATCTACATGCAAATCTATGTATCTACAATAAGGAAAATTTAAGCTATGTATTGTTATTTATGATTATTATTATTACTTCTACTACAATTACTCGTACTAATAATAATAATAATATAATTCTCAATCAATCCACTTGCTTAGTGTCATGAGAAACACAGTAGCCTTCAGTGTACATTGTGTATTGTCTCATGTTGCTGTTAAATAATCATTTTCAGCTCTGAAACAAAGACTTCACAGGCTGTTCGGTGCGTGCGGATACACGGCCTGCTAGTTCTCCTGGACACATGAGCACATACAGTGCTGGAGTCTGTTCCGTTGCCTGCCAGGCACTTTTCGATGGAGAATGAGTAATGGTGGTGCAACAGAGGACAATAGCTGCTAAAGCATCCAGCCGCTCCACTGAGCTTGTTATAGTTCTGGACCCTGAGGGCAAATGCTCTCCATTGCACAGCAGTGCATCCTCGTGGCTCATATTTCTGCGTTACAATAAACCTGAAAAAACATTTTCACTTGCACACAATACCCTGGACATTTAGTGCCTACACTGAACAAGTCCTGGGGTTGGCTAGGTATCTCCAGCGCTGAAGGGACGCGATGGGCATGAGGCATTATTTATTCATTTGTCTTTTTCTTTTACAGATCAATTAAGATGAGGAATAACAGAGAACGCTGCACGGATCCTCATCCAATCCGGGGCAGAATGTGGACCAGGGAAATCACAAGCAACACCAAACCCTCTTCGTAGCCTGGGCTGAAGAACATGGACCACAGACAATCAGTAGTCTGCTGCGTTTGGCTCCCCGGCCACACAAACACAATAATCACATATGACCCTTCCAGCTGCCTCAGCCCTGTGATGGTATATCTCTTATATGTCGCATCACGGCGAGGGGGTAACGTGTTCTTGGCATGACTGACAAACACGCAGAGCTGATTGGTATTCATGAGTTCTGCTGGCTCTTGTTCATTGTGTAGCATGTAGGTCAGTGTACCAATCTACATATATATGACATTGTATGTTCAGTTCACCTTTATTATTAAAAGGCAGGAGTAGACTGGTAGGAAAAATATTATCGTTTCTAACAGCATTCAAGTCATGAATGGCTGGGTATGTTTGAATTTTCCATAAATCTTAAAGTGAAATTTTTTTTTTTTTACACATAAAGTGGCACCATTTACATGTGCTGAATGTTTCACAAAGTGCATTAAAAAAAGCAATGCAATACTGTGAGATATAATTGAAAATGGAATTGCAAGGATATTAATAAAACAACAAAAAAAAAAAACCAGAGCACTGAAAATCAAACACATTCGCTATCTTTCAGTTGAGCAGAGCTACAACTGTAATAAGATTTAGAAGCAATTAAAAGAGTAAAAGCAATCAAAGCCATTAAATTCAACCCAACAGCACTAAACTGACAGACATATTTGCATTTGTGATTAACAGTGTGAATAACTTTAGTTTTATTTTATCCCTTCTGTAATGTGCTGACAATTCAGGACAGAGAAAGCACCTCTGTGAGAGGCCTAATGCTTCTCATTTTAACATTTAAATCATTCAGAAGCAACAGCACAGCTGACCAGCAGACGGCCTGGGCGGACGGCTTAATGACAGCTCTGGAGAATTGGTGTTAGGTGAATAAGCAGTGACCTTTTAACCAGATGAGATGATAATGACGTGCCAGTAATTACAAAACAAGGAAGGGGCTCAACACCCCTCCTCCATTCAAAACCTAACAACCACTATAGGACCAATATAATAATAAAAATAATAATTCATATTATTTTTATTTTTAACTCATACATACGTTGAATTTAAAATTAAAACTGTTGCTCCCTTAAAAACAAGGCATTCACAATTCACCCTTATGGAAATGTAATACTGCAGTATATTTTAAATATATTGTGAAGATAATTTTGATATATCTACAATATACTGCAGTATATTCTTTTTCCATAAGGGAGAAACAGTCTTTAGACATTGTAACGCAGAAAATAAGCCCGCATGATGAAAGTGGTTGGAAATGTGCTCGTTCCCTATGATAATTCAGCCCTCCTTGACTCCCAGGGGTCCTGTCTTTGATCCCTGCACTGGCATTTTTCCATACATCACGCCAGGTCCATATTCATTAGTGGGAACCGCAGGGCTAATCTGCTCAGAAGCTCTCCTACTGCACTGCATTCTGGTCCCTAGGGGGTTAAAGGCCACCAACCATAAGGGCCAGGAGGACGCAAACCCAACGCCCATGAGAGTTAAAGCATGAAAGGGTCTGGACAGGTATCGATTGGGTCTCAACCAATTAAACTGGCTGGCTTCATTAGGGTCTACTTATCTCAGATTTCTCAATTGACTTCTTTTTCCCTTTATAATTCCTGTCCTCTGTACCACTGGCCTAAACTCAAGTAAACCCCCCCCCCCCCCCAGAAATTTTAAACTATTTTACTTCCAAGCCCTGCATGTTAACTAATCTTATTAACTAGTCAAGCAAAAGGTTAAAACATCATTGGTCTGCCTCTATAATGACAGATCAATATATTCTAGGTGGAACGCTGAAATCGCAAGGGGCTCGTTGCATTCTTCCAATTATGCAACAATCTCCCTTTCAGATCCATGTTAATTCGATAGCATCTGGTCTGAGCCTCAGCGCACTGAAAGGGGGGGTGACGCCATTTCATGATAATTAATACAGAGCAGAATGTCATGGGGACACTTGCATGCTGCTGGGAGATCATCACTCCATCCCTGGTATCCAGCTGTGATGCTGCACTGCAGGTATGCAACATCACTGCTCAACTGTGACTGTCTTGCCTATTAGGTGGGATTTTTTAAACTCATTTACAAAAAAAAATTGTATTCACTTCCATTGTTATACATTGATACAGCAGGGCAGCCTAACTAAAGCATTTCAGGTTAAGGAACTCCAGGGTAAAACAGCTGCGCATCCTCTGGTTTTGAACCTGCAATCTTCTGGTTATCAGTGAAGCTCATTTTCTGCTAAGCTACCACTAAAATGTAGCTGTTTCTTAGTTCATGTGGAGAGCGCAGATCAAAAATGTGGCCGTGTGCTCTAAACTGGCATTAATGAAATGAGGCTAATATTTACATCCATCCCAGGAGTCCCTGCTTGGCGCACCCACTTCACTAAAGCCAATGACACAGCAGCCGCACACAGTGGACAACGCACGTTGTGTCACCTCGAGGCTGACAGAACTACGCTGTCCCTCACCCTTTCTGTCCTGAAGTCCCTTCCCCACAGAAAAGGCCAATTTGAGCTTTGGTTCCCCCCATTGTCTCCTGCTAATCATCCTGTTTGCTGCCAGGAAGTACTCTTTGAGACCAGGGAAATGAGAAAATATGTGAGTGTGTGTGTGTGTGTGTGCGGGGGGTGGGGGGGGGGGGGGGGGGGGTTATCGACTCTCTGCAGGGGCTCCTTTGCAAAGCACTGCTTTGGGACAGGGGACCTCCCAGAACAGGTGGACACCTGTCACAGGAGTTAGCGGCTTCCCCCACCAACTGCGCCGTTCTATCTGACAGTGTGGGGGTGCACTGCATTTTAGGTAAGCAGGAGGCTATTTTCTAGATAGGTCGCCTATACTGGCTACAGCAGTGATTTTCCGCAGTTAAACTCTTAATCTTAACGATACACAACTGAGGTACTGTTAACGTCAAATAACACTAAATAAGATTTGTTGCTGACAAACAGGGTGTGTTATTGCTCATGTTAGGTTAATAAAGAATGTACACCCTAAGTAACAAGGCTCAGACCGTTGCATTAAACAAAATGTGAGTTGAGGTCACACACCCTTGCTAACACCAAAATTATAGTTATTGATTAAAGAAACAATAATTAGAATTTCTTTTCCTTTTCCAGGTATCATTGAAATGTTGGTTTGTTTATTCTCTGCTGCCAAAAAACGGGATAACAGACAAAAAGCTAACGGGCCTCATTTATCATTCAGGCACACATTCAAATCTGATCGTAAAGTCTGCGTACGGCCATTTTTAGGGACATTTCCGGATTTATCAAAATGAACGTGGATGTACGGTACAATGAAATCTCACGACAGCTCTCGACCTTGCGTACGCTTTTCCCAGTGGTGAGGCAGCGACATTGCATGCCGTGTACAGCGAGGGAATAGTGTGCAGCCTATAATGAAAACAAATAACTTTTGTTCAGAGCACTGCGGAGTCAACAGGTGATAAACAAAAACATGCCCTTTGAAAAACATAGGTTATTTGAGCTTTAAAATCAGAGTTTGCCTTAAATGAGCAGCAGATCCTAAAAATGGCACGTCCAAGTCATTCCATTTATGAAAATATTAAAAGCAGGTAATGCATCGGGGGAATATTTTAAAATGCAATTGACCTACGCGTTGTGGCTGTAGACGTTGTGTAGCCTAATTGGCTAAAATAGTATCTGAATAAGTAGATTTTTAATCATTTTGAATCACTATTAGTTTAATTGCTATTGTGCAGCCTAAATGGAATGAAGCAGAAGCCGGTTAAAATGATTACATCAGGAATTGCCTGTGTACAAGTATTTATTGGAGACAGCCATATGAAAATAATTACGCATCACCAGTCATGTTGCATGCAAGACTCAAAACTCTTTTCATATTTTTTCTATAAATCCCGAACTAGTTTTATTAGCCTAGCAGACCTAATAAACGTCGCAACTGGACAACCGCGTTGGCACTGGGCATGTGCCTTTAAAAGGAGGTGGCATTGCCAAATATAGATAATAAAATGGGCGTGTGAGTATGGTAATTCATAATGATGTGAACGCACTTCCTAATATACGATCAAGTCCGATGTATTATACATTTACACTCAGATCAGTGATTTACACAAGTTTTATGAATTTCGTACGCAATCCGTCAAATATACGCTCTTTGTTACGACCATATTGATAAATGAGGCCCAATGTCTCTGGGATCCCTAATGAAGGAAAATATCCTGTTTGGTCTTATCTTATCTTAACAAAAATAAAGTATAGTCCATGTAGTAACACCTAAAAGGATCTAATGAAAAAAATAAAAACACAAAAAATAAAAATAAAAACACAAAAATGGTATATCAAAACAGGGTCTAATAATCTGTATTAGGCTACTGCCAAACAGGATCTATGCATGCATCTTCAAGCCAAACAGGGTGTAGTGAAGTCTAAATATAGAGGGTGCATTTAAATGGAAAATTGTAGAAACACTTCTACAGGACTATAAACATCATCTTTAAATTACATTAAGGTTTATTAACACATCTCTTAGCACCACAAAGTACTGTATCTATTAAGACCGTGAATGATTTATGAATAACACATCAGGTTTATCAACACCAGTCAGCGTCTGTAAACACCAGTAAGGGTCTAAAGCACCAACTAGGATTTAAAACAGCAGCAATAATCAAGCAACGTATCAGAGCTAGATGCATGTTGTCACAACCTATTTGGTGTTACTGTGGGCTGCCAAGCATGAAATCATTTTAACCAATCAACACAAACTTCACCTTGCAAAGATTTGAATCAATTTGCATCAGACTGCCACTGACTTAATGGGTCTTCTCATTAAGTGGTGAATAAAGTTTCAATTTCTCCACACTAACTGTCCTATTATTTATTAACAACACCCTGGGCCCATTAAGAGATCGGAGGGTGCAGGAGCTGAGGTATGAAGGAGCCAAGACAGCTCACAGCATCGGCGTCTATCCAAATGTCTGTGGCGCAAAGCAGCACACCAATTATGCCACCTTGACGAGTCGCCAGTTCATCTCAGAGCTATTACCCACAATCCATCACTGTGACTGCCAGTGCCATGTGGCGATGCAGTAGCTGGGGGCTGAGCAGGGTTTTAACATCAAAACTTCTGCCGTTTATGCGTTAAACACAAGCCCTTATTAAGGGAGACAGCAGAGCTATCAGCCTATATACAGCATGTGGAAATGCCCCCACCTGGGATTCATACATACAACCTTATGGGGATGAACATGGTCTAATACTCCTACTTGCCACCTTTGTAGCTAAACAAGCTAAAACACTGTCCTTAAAGTGTGTGATTGCATTGGAGTAAAAACCAGGGTAGGAAATTCTGCGTTTCATTCAGACCAGTCACAAAATTGGACTGGAATTAAAGTGATTGGCTACCTCTTCTCCAGGACCAGGGTTTCCCGTTCTCTTTCATCAGAATCTCTGGACTGGTGTTTAATTTACACCCCCCTCCCTCCACCCCCCACCCACCCACCCCCACCGTCACATTGAGCAGCCCGCCGGTCCCCCAGGGCGAGCCAACATTAAGCATCCATTTTCTAACTCACAGATCTGGAAAAATGGAGCTTAATCAGCGACCGCAAGGAACCATTACAACTTCCAGCACCAAATGTCACCCCCCCCCCCAAAACCCTGCCTATCTGGGGATGTGAATCCTTTTAATGGCTGTTTGGACCGGCCCATCGACAGATGGACCCTGTGCCACTGGCAGATAGCAATTTAGACATCTGTGATATACTACATATAAGGATACATGAAGGGGGTCTGCTGGTATAATAAACCTGTTTATAGCAATAATTTGGAATCCACAGATATTACAGCCCCCCCCCCTCTCTCCCCATTAACATAGCACAGCATGGTGTGATTCACCGCAAGTCCAGCATGTTCACTATTTAATTACTAGCCTTCAGTCAAAAGGACCTTTTTAATGTGATGAAAATCCATGTGACCTACAGAGCGACTGGTCACCTGCCGAGCAGCTGTCTGGGTAAAAATATCAACGGAGGATCTAAAGCTGGCTTTATTTTGAGCACATGCACGCATGTACACAATGGGGCAAGGGTGATCCACAATTACATTCATTTACTACATTTCCCTGATCCAAAACCCTTGATCCAGCGCCTAAAAAGCCTGTTTAATAAACAGAGTCAGATAGATGCAATTAACATGCCAATCTGTTCAATACTGGTATTATCCCCTCAGAACAAAACTCAAGGGTGAACAGCACCACCACCTGCTTTGTAACTGAAATACTCAATCATGCCAATATAAATCATAATCATCTTTTATGAAGTGTACACATGAAGTTAAAAGGAGGTACCCTGGAGGAGGGTGTCCGCAAAACAAGTGAAATAAATAAATAATGGAAATAATAGGTAGGACGTGTGCTGCATGCAAAATCGTAGTTCAAGTGTTTGGACACCGGCAAGACCCCCCCCCCCCCCCCCCCGCAAAAAAATAAAACAATAATATATAAAAACATTTTTAGGCGCCATAATCTAAATGTCTAGCAAATGAAAATACTATGGGGGGAAATGTGTTAAGATGAAAAATGTTCTTCATTTAAAGGGTAATGCCCTGAGGCCAGTTGGGTGCTAAAGGCTGTACAAGAAAACATGAGGGGGTGGTAAGCAGTCAGAGGGCAGGAGGGGGGCAGTTAGATGCAGTAATGGGGGGCAGCACAAGGGGACTGTGTGGGCAAGGGCATGGGGAATGCACAGGGTCATAGGCGGCATAGGGGGTTAGCTGGGGACAGGAAGGGGCAACAGGAGGCAGTAAAGGAGGGCAGCAGCAAGTCATAAAGTGGTCAGTAGGGGGCGGTATATATGAAACAGAGGGGGGGGGGGGGTAGTATGCACCGCTAACAGGCTTGTAGGGGGGCGGTACAGCCCTAAAAGGGGTGACAGAGGGTAGCCTCGAACATGTAGGGGTAAGAGAAGGTAGAAGGGGAGGACGGGAGGGGAGAGCGGAGGACAGGGCTCACTCACGTTTGGAGTGTTTATCACACAGTGCCGACGCCCGCATGTCGCACAGCCTCAAGGTGCCCTTGCTGCTGCTGTAAACGAACAGGTTGCAGTGGTGCGGGTGGAACTCTGCCGCCGTTATCACCTCCGTCAGCTCCTCCATGTTTGCCGGCTTGATGTCAACGATGTCTGAGGAGGAGGGCGGTCAAGGAGAACGCGCGCGGACTGGACAGTGTGACACCGCTGATCACCTCAGGCAACAACGCTTGGCTCAGCTAAACAGTAAACAAACCAAAAATAACAGCAGCTTGGACCTGCCTTGTTTGGAAATATTTGCCGCTCGCAGATGCTCTAAAAACATATTCTTCCTTGTTGTTGTCCATTTTAATGGGGAAATTGTTTGAATGCTTTGCATGTTTGAATGCTTTAAACTGAATGCTGTTTTCCATCAATGCCTCAGACAGACAACAGCTGCTTCATACGTGGAAGTTTCAAGACCGAAGATTCCTTGGGCGCATTCATATTCTTTTGTCTATGTCGGTAAATGGCAAATTGAGCCACGGTCAGGCTCTGATTCGCTTCCTGCCACGCAAAGCTTCAAAAAAGGGAAGCTCATCTGTAATATAAACAAGCTGCACAAACAGCGGCTGAAAATGAAGCGGCAAAAAGCTTACATTAATTCCAATGCTGCCTCATCACTGACTTTGAGCGAACGAAGGCACGCGACTCACTGCAGTCACAAAATAATTTACCCATAATTCACTGGTGGAAAACCCAAAGAGATGCTGGATAATACCAATGACAAAAAACCTTCATTAAACAGCGAAAGGAGCTTTTCTGCTGTACACAAACACCCTTATGGATTCAACTGTAAAGGGTTGCTGCAGCAACAGCAGCGGAGAGCGAGAA